>JBAIZL010000361.1:852500-950000 GCA_036971475.1 Prosapia bicincta
AATGAAAGGAATAAACTCATGGAGCGGGAAAATTTACTGTTTTTATAATTACAGATTCATACTTTAAAATTTATTACATTTAAAATGTTACTATTAAATAAATCCTTATAAATTAACGTAATTAATAAATACAGTTAAACTAATTAACAATTTAGTGTATGGTTTTCCTACATGAACAATTTAATTTCATAATAATGTGCAATATGATAAGTAATATTATCTACGAGCTTTTGTGAAATCGTACGACTTATATATATATATAACAAATAGACATATAGCAAACTATATATATGTTGTCAAACTTTAACATCTCATAAAGTTAATTTCTAGAAAACATTTATTTGTTAAAAATTAGTAAATAAATTGAAACAACTCTTTGCTAATTTAATTAGATAAAATTAGAAAAATATGGCAAACAAATTTTTTTTAAATATAAGTTTGAATAACATTTAGAAACTAAAGGAGTGGTAAAACATTGATAATATAATATTATAGCTGTAAAACATATTGTTTCAGGAAGTTTTTTTTCCGTGCGAATCACCCAGGCTGTGATGATGTTTTTTTGCGTCGTCACTGCCTTCATGATGAGAACTAACATTTCCGTTGGAATAGTTGCCATGACAACCAACAGTACTTCTGATTTTCCGGTAAAAAGTTTCAAAAAATTTTTGAAAAAAACTGAAAAGTTGTTTTTCTTATTAAACAAAAAAAAGAAGAATGTTAAATACTTTTAGAAAATAACTGCGTAAATACGTCATCATCAGAGTAATATAGCTGAGTAAATCTAATAAATACAAAAAAAAGGAACGGTTTTAAACCAATAAAACTTTATTGAAAATCGTATTTAATAAGATTATAGAGACTAATCACTTTAACATTAATTTGTGATCACCTGAACTTTAAAATTTGGAAATTTGGAACAACTTACTGAGACAGGACGTTTTCGATGGCTATGTGACTATCTTCATCAGTGTCTTCTACTTCGAGACGTTGGGTGAAGCGGATACGGTTCACGATAGATAAGGCAGGATTTCGATAGAGTTTTCAAAGACTAGGACTAGGGTTTTCAAATAGTATGTGTAGTTTGTATTAAGTTTAATCATTTAATATGTTTATAGTTTGGGTTTTTGTATGTCTGTACATTTCATATTGTTCTAGCGTGTTGAGATGTGATCCTTTTTTGTTGTTGTGTAAGATTTCTTGGTTATGGTAAATGTCTGTGTATTTGTGTGCTGTTTCTTTTATGTGATTGTAAAATCCTGAGTTGGTGTTCTGCTAGTGACCTGATTGCCCAAAGTAGAATTTGTTGCATTTTTTGGAGTTTAATTTGTATACGCCTGGTGCTTGTAGTTTATCTTTGTTGTTGGTGTCGTGTTGTATTTGGTATTGTAAATTGTTATTAGTTTTGTATGCTATTTTGTATCCTGTTTTTTGAAATTTGTGGATTATTTTATTTGGTGTATTTACTTATGGCTGTGATGTATTTGTTTTTCCTCTCTGTAGTGTTAATTTAAGTGCTTTTTTATAATAGTTTGTCTATTATTGTGGTGTTGTATCCATTTGTGTAAGCTAAATATTTAATGGTGTCTAATTCTTTGTTTATACTTTCTGTAGTCATTGTATACCCAATTTTGACTACAGGAACTTCTTTAAGCCAATGGAGCTGAAGGCAGCGTGTTTGTGTTGGATACTTTAGTTTCAGGTGTTGTGGACAAGTGTGTCTGTTGTTCTGGGTTTCCTATAAATATTGAAGCTGTGTTTTTGTGTGTGACCTCTTGTTATGGTGAGGTCGAGGAAGATTAAGGATCGGTGGGTTTCAATCTCTGAGGTGAAGTGGAGTTTTGGGTGTATGTTATTAATGTAGGTGAGGAGTTTTTTACATTGTCGGTTTTTGCCTCTGTATAGTGTTATGATATCATCGATATATCTGTGCCAGTATATGATTTTGTGTGAGTGTATATTGTTTGGAAGTATCTTGGTATTTCTATGTGTTGTAGGAGAAATTCACTTAGGGCACTGCTGATAGGACTTCCCATGGGTAGGGCATCTGGTTTGAATAGAAGTTTGAGTAGTGGGTGAAATAGATTTGTTTGGTGATGGTTTGGAGGATGTTCAGGATATCGGTGACGTTGGTTTTTGGTATGTTGCTCTGTATTAAATACGTCTTTAGGATGGTCAGGGTTTAGGAATGTTAGTGTACATATTTGTTTGGTCGAGTGATATTAGTGTTGGGTTGTGTGCAATGTTTTATTTTATTTATGAGGTTTGTTCTGTTTTCTATGTGTGTTTCTGTGTTCAAGGTAATAGATGGTCTGATTATTACGTGGAGGGTTTACGGACCTTACCTCACCCTGCCTTATCCTCGATGACCTCCGGTTAACTCCTTTGCTCTCCTGACTTCGATGACCCCTCCATGTTTGTAAGAAAGTATTACTTGATCCCTTGACTACGAAACCTGTACCTCAAGGAATAAACCTCTCAGGGGAACCAAACCCTGAATTTTTTACATAAACCAATTAGCTCCCTATAAGCCTTTTAAGCTCTTTTCGGGGTAGTGGAGTCTTTGAGAGGCACATTTGATTTAAAGACTACAATTGGACACCTAGTGAATTTATTTTATCTTGAACAAAAAACAAAGCTATTTGGAAAATAAAAATTTTTTATTTTACATTTGGATTTGTTATTAACTAGTTTATGTACTTTACAGGATTTTGCATCTTATGATTTATCTAACCTCAAATTACAGTTAATCTATCTTTTTCCATGTTAATAGTGCAGAATATGTCTCCTTATTAAGTCTAAATTATTATTAACACACACACACACACACACACACACACACACACACACACACACACACACACACACACACACACACACACACACACACACACACACACACACACACACACACACACACACACACACACACACACACACATATTAAATATGGTGATATGTTTTCTTGAAATATAGTTAATAAATTTAAAATATTTCAAAAACAAGAATAAATATATATATGTATATATATATATATATATATATATATATATATATATATATATATACTTTATTCTTTCCTAATAATATCAAAAAACCCAAGTCTCATAATATATTCTAACATTTAATTAATTTGAATTATCATAATTAATTTTGCATATAACTTTGTTTATTGAAGTTAGATTTCAAATATCTCAGAGTCTTGTTAGTATTTAACATTTTTAAGGTGAAACTATCCAGTTACAATAGGCTATGCCTTTCAATACAAACTTCATAAAACTCAATAACAGAGTCTTTACCATTTTAAGGTTACCCTAGTTAGTTACAATAGGCTATGCATTTTATTATAAACTTCATTTTATTCAATATCAGAGTCTTGTTAATATTTAACCATCTTAAGGTTACCCTAGTTAGTTATGTTAAGGTATGTATTTTAATACATTTTTCATTTAATTCACAATTATCTGCAATGCCAATAACTGATTTCAATCAGTTATTTAAGAATAAACCATTATTTGATAAACCATGCAAACGTAAAACGTTACTTGCCATTTCAGACAAACGGTTGGATGGAAAGTCAATTTAGAATATTTATAACTTAATTAAGGTAACCCAAGAGAGGTTTATCTCGCTTAGGCTATTCAACTTTTATTTAATTTTGACTTGAAATTAATAGATTTTGAAATAAAAATTTATTAAAAAGAAAAATAGATTGTTTATATATCGTTGTACTGCAAAAAGGGTAAGTATCTACCAAAAATGGTTGGTTTTAGAGCATTGTCCATTTCTTTCTTGTAGTTCCTATCTGTTCTTACTGCATGGCGTCTGTGAAATTTTCTAAATCCGTGGCTTAGGCATTTTCTTGGCCAAGATGATGCTATTAAGATATTTGGGCATTTGGCACATGAAAGCACTATTTTCTGTTGTATTACAACATTTTTTCTCTTTAACGTCACTCGATGGTACAACACGATTGCTTGTAATGGCGGTTGAAACTCTTCTCTTCTAGCGTTACCTAGACGAAGAAGCACACTTTCTTTTACAAAACTCCGTCGTCATAGTAACCGCCTTGTTATTTTTTAATATCCAAACCATTCTACTGTATTTGTTTAACTTATTACTTCTCGATTTTTATGAAAGTCTTTTCTTTATAATGAAATGTCTAAATTTAATTTTTTAACTTTCGTTTTAATAATTTATTTGTCTATATTTCTCCCAATTTATTTAATTCACTATTCTCACTACATATAACATTACTATAGCAGTGCTGTTAACTCAGCGTAGCAAGATCTTATAAACAATCTCTCTTAGCGTTTTTTACCCGAGTGGAATATAATTTTACTCCAGGCGATACAATTTTAGGTTATGATTAAATTTAGTACATTCTAAGAAAAACAATTTTCCCTAGCTAAGCTTAAGTTACTCTTCTTCTATTTCCATTTCTTATATTAACTATTTTGTATCATATTTGGTTAAAATTTATGTAATATTAGGCGTTTTGTCCCGGTTCTATAAACTAAACAATTACCGTCCTATTTGCATCAGCCATCTAACCTAGCCACTTTTAGGTTATAGTTTTGTTTAATATATCTTACGAATTACACTTTGTTCTTTCTACGTCTAAACCTATCAGTCCACTGTCTCTGAGTCTACTATTTACCATTCTGTAGTTTATCTAGTCCAAATTTAATTAACATTAGGCACTTTGGCCTGGTTCCACAACCTATACTTTTACCGTTCATTTTACTCCGGTTGATTAGGCTTTGGCTAGTTTAGGGTTATGTTTGTTTATAACATATTTCAATCTATTTAAGTTAATCTATTTATATTTCTTTTCCCTATATTTACTATTTTTTACATCATTGATCTAAAATAATTTATTATTAGGCACTTTGGCCTGGCTACATATTCTGTACTATTACCATATTTCTTGCATCGGTAATGTTGGCCGTTGCTAGGGGCATTTTAGTAGTTGATTATGGGTCGGAAGGGGACATTGGGTTTGTGAATTTTAGGGAGAGCGTGGAGGGTAGGCGGTTTAGGGTGAATTTGTTTTAGGTGGTATTTTTTGTTTTGCTGATAATGTATTTGGATGTATTAATTAGTTTTTTTGATGGTTCTGTGATATGTCTTAGTTGGATGTGTATGTACTTGTATTATATTATTATTTATAATGTATTCATTCATTTTGTTATTTAGGCTGTTTGTATTATTGATTACTGGGGTGTTGCCTTTGTCTGCTTTTGTGAGTTTGATGTTGTTTAGTTGAGTTTTTGATTATGTTTGCAGCGATTTTAATTTCATTGTTCACGTTTTTGTAGGTTAGGGTTTTTGTGCCATGTTAAAGTGAGTCTTGGTATTTTGTGTAGGATTTTTGTATGGCTGTTTCAGTTTGTAGTATAATGTTTCTATTTCTTATATTATTTGATTTATAATGTAGGTTGTATTTTAGGCTTTTGTTTATTAAATTAATTTCATGGTTTGAGTTTAGTATAAGTGACGTTAGCTGTAACACTACAGAGAAGGAAAACAAACACATCACAATACCATACATTAACAAAACATCAAATAAAATAGCCCACAAATTTTAAAAAAAACTAATGACAATTTACCATACCAAATACAACACGACACTAACAACAAGGATAAACTACAAGCACCAGGCGTATACACATTAAATTGCAACAAATTTTACATTGGGAAATCAGGTAGCTTGCTTTAAACAAAGAGTCGAGAAACACAAACAGAACACAAACCCAGCACTTTATAATCACATAAAGGAAACAGGACACCAATACACATTTACCATAACCTAGAAATCTTACACACCAACAAAAAAGGACCACATCTCAACACACTAGAACAATATTAAATTTACAGACATAGAAAGACACAAAGTACAAACATATTAAACGAACAAACCCAATACAAATCACACATACTCTTTGATACTATCGAAAACCTACCTTTAAAACCGTCCCCACGCAACCTAACAACTCCAAGCAGAAGACACTGATGAAGATCGGCACATAGCGATTGAAAAGGTTCTGTCTCAGTAAGTTTTTACAAATTTACAAAATTTAAAGTTCGGATAGTCATACGCAAATGTTAAAGTTATGAATTAAAATTCACCGAACGTAATGAACTACAAAATTCAAGAATTATACAGATATGTTAAAAATTTACTTATTATTTCTTTAGTGAATTCAATGAATTTAATTCTTAAAAAGTTTTAGACGCTTCTAATTAAGTTTAAAGAGCAAAATTTGGGCATAAAAACATTGAAATTATTGTAGTTATAATGAATTTATTGAAATAAAATAATTCTAGTAGATATTAATTATAGCCTATCCATTGATACATAACATATCATTTTAACCTGACAAAGCGAAATACTTTTCATGTTTAAATGTTTAAACATAAACTCTAAATAACGTCTAAAGGAAGAAGAAAATTTCCGTTACAAAAACTATGTATGTTTTCGAAAACATTCGGGATAGTCCGTTTATCTTCGGAAATCTGACAAAAATTCTTCTTCTGACGCGAACAAAATCATTTTTCTTACGTTAAGAGTAGAGTTTTCTATAAAACGTTTTACATAAAAAATATGTACCTGTTTTTTTTACTCATTTACGCTTTAAAAAATATTCAGTAAGACAATAGGATTTTTGAATTTTTTATTGAAAATTAAAGTGGTAGAAGGATGGGCATTAGAGAGGCCTATATTAGCATTGTTTTGACATTTTATAGAATATTTCGCTATAAAATCGCTATAAATTTAGCTATTTACGCGTGAACATATATATTACTTTATAGTACGCGTGAAGCAATGTATAGTAGAGTACATGGAAAACATAATTTCGATAGAAGTAAATCAACAAATATTATTTTCACGCAGGCATCAATGGTTTAGTATTATTATTCAATAAATCGATTACAATGAACTACACCATTTTTATGCACAACACCTTTCTATAAAACAAGCGACATGCTCATTCATTAAGTTAGATTACTTCACAGATTACTTGCCATTAATCCTGAATGGTTTACCGTATCCCGGATTTCCTTCAAGATCCATTTCTTTTATCAGCTAATAAGAAAATGTTACGGGCCTAAACAAACTTATTTGGGGTAATCAATGAAGTGAGTTAGTTTTCAAATGACCTAGTATTAACAGATCATTGTATGCTCTCCACAGTTTCCTATCCATCTGGCTAACTCTCCATTAGACCACTTATATTCATAGCGTAGTTTGTTTCTTTCAAGCACCTCTAAACATCAGATTACGTTTGCTTTCCTGTATTAGAAATACACGATTAAATTTTAAAGAAAGAACATTTTGTAATACGTTTGAGTACGTATTCTGCCTTTCCTAGAATCAAAATATTCTTCTGTTGACGCGTTTCGGATCAACTCCATTATCAAAACGTTAATCTGTACTGTTCGCCTAAACCTTGAGCTCGTCGTAACATACTGTTAAACCTGCCTCCCCATTCATCCCCTTCCTCGTTATAGGTTTCTAAACGCAGACCTCTCTTCTTATTGGTTCCTTTTGACTCCATTCATTCAAGTGATCAAAAGTTTGAAAACTTTTGAAGAATTTACTCAAATGTTTGCTAAAATTCCTAACAGATATGAAGATGAGTAAATTAAAAATTTGAACACCTTGTAAGTTTCAAACGCCATCTCTTTCTTTCCAGGTTCTCCCTTGGGACACGCAGACCAAAACTTTAATCATCAGCTCGTACTTCTGGGGCTACATGGCACTTCAGATACCGGCAGGACTGTTCGCTCAGTTGTACGGCCCCAAGAAGCTGATGTTACTGGGTATGCTCATATGCGGTCTGTTAACCATCTTCACGCCCTACATTGCGACCAACTTGAGCTCGGAGTTTGTGGTAATGTCCAGGGTTGTGCAAGGACTTTTTCAAGTAAGTAAATGTTTGGAAATTAAATTTAAAAAAGTTAATTAAAAACTTGAAACGTAAAGAAAAATAGTGCAGTTATGTTTGTGAAAACTGAACGCTAAATTTCACGTTTTAAGGATATTTAAATCTCGAAGTAAACAAAAAAAATGTACTGTTGAAGATAATGAAAAAATAAGGAGCGAAGTCAAATTGTTAACTTTGAGATTTCTTTTGTTTATGCTGACTCCAAGTTTAGTTACGTCCAAAGAAAATCAAACAAACATTCAAGATATAAATACCTTTTTATGAAAAAGTAAAATACGTATTTTCCCAACAATAGTAACGTCATGTCACTTAGTGTGGTGTTGCAATTTATGTTTCTCTTACTTGTTAATCGTATTTATGACATGCTGCACCAGCGTCACACCATCTTATGCCCTTCATTTTCACTTTTCAATAACTAGTAAAGAGCTAACTGAAAGTGTTTCCTTCTGTGCATTAAGACAAACGTCAAGCTTAGACTCAAACAAGTTCCACTAGGGGTATTTGAGCCCGGTATTCACACTGCATACAGTTCAGGAACAATTACAAAAGTACGATCTTTTTTTGAACAGATCGTGTGTAACAAGTAAAATATTGTAACCGTGTCGAATAACCATACCCTATAGCCGAGTTTTCTGCATCTGTAGTGGGGATTTTTTCGTGTTTCTTTTTGTCTGAGGTTTGCATCCGCCTTTTAAGCAACACGTATTAAAATGTTTCATTTCTTTATGTTACGTTAAGAGCTAAAGAATTTGGGCTAAAGTAAGAGGTGTGAGCAGGTTTTTGGTGGGCGAAACAATTGTGAAGAAATCTGTTGACTTGTAGTGGACATGTTTAAACTTATGCCAGTGAAGTACTGCATATATACCAGTGTGTAGACCTATTTAGGCCTATATATATATATATATATATATATATATATATATATATATATATATATATATATATATATATATATATATTATATATATATATATACAACGAGGTTGTATAAATAACGTGGTTATATTCGGGCCACAGCATTAATATAGTACGTTAAAATAAAAGTATGTAATTAATTCAGATTAGCTCAGTGGCTATCGTCAAAGACTACTCTGCCATGGATTACAGAGTTCCAAGGTTCGAAACATGATCCATGATTTTTTAACTGCCAAAAGAATTCGATTCTGTCCACTACAGAGTTTCGTCAATTCAAGCTTTCAAGGTAGCCAAGAGTCGCAGATTTGGGTTTTAAGTACTTTGCCACTCTTTGTACTTTTACCATTTTTATGTCTCTTAAACTTGAGTTTAAAAAAAATAATTTTTTTTCACTTTATGTTATAGGTATAAAATTGTTTAATTTATTTGGTTTACATTTTTAAAATTTTTAATACAGTTAGAGATCTGTATTAAAATTCGGTCCCTGCAAAAATTAGAGGTTTTGATTTATTTATTACACAATAAAGTTATCACTAACAAAATATTTTACCATTTATTCCAGGGTTGCCTCTTCCCGAGTTTTTATGCTCTATTGTCCAAGTGGGCGCCTCCCCAGGAGCGAAACATGTTCTTGGCGTTTGTGTTTTCAGGTGAGCAGAATTAGCTACAATGAAGTCTATATAAAATAGGGGTCTTATAATTATATCCTGAGCTGTAAGACAGGGTGTGGTGCTCCATATTAACAATTGAGAGCGATCTCAATACGTTATAAATTATATGTTGTGTTTATTATAAGTTTGTAAAAAAATACTTTACAATTATGCATGTGTTTTATTCCTTAAAAATGGGCAACATGTACCTGTATAAGTCTCGTTTCATGTGTACATGTTTGACGTATCTGTCTTGATGTTTTTAGTTAAAATTGCTATTTTACAATCTGGGAATTCAGTTTTATAATGCAGTTTAATTATATTTGCTGTTATTTGTAGATTATCTACTTGTTTAAGATTGGTTGATTTTGTTTATTTAGAGGCCGGTGTTATTTGTCACATACAACATAGGATTTTGTGATCCTCTAATAATGCCTTTAAAACACGATTGAAGAAAATTCTTCTATTTATTCCTTTAGACTGTCTCAAAAACAAAATCAAAGTCTAGTCTATTATTTATGTCTATCTTATCTATTTAATGTTCTTACAATACATTTTTCAATTTTCATCCATTTTTCCATTTTAATTCTTTAATTTGTTTTATAGTGATGGTATTGTTTCTAGTTTTGTTTTTTTCTTTACTCTTGTGGTCGATTCTATGACATTTTATACATATCTCTTAACAGAGTAAAAGTTTTAAATAACCTTGAAAACATACTAGGTAAATGTTCGTCATAAACCTTAAGAAATATTTGATTTAAGATGTTTAAAACATAAAAAATAAAACATTTGCCAAAATTAACTAAAAAAGTCTTAAACAGAAACAATAAACAATCTTAAATATAATAAATAAATTGTGAACTAAAAAATATAGACCTCCATTAACTATCTTAACAGCTTTTTTAGCAAAATTATTACAATAACCCTTACAGAAAACATATGTAATAAAATGATTAAAACAAATAAAAAACTCAAGTAATATACCAACAAAAATGATGCACACATTTATTTTAAAACTTATAATTACAATAATAAAACGCCCTTTAATCATAGAAGTTAAATAAATTATAAACTTTTTAATCAACATTATATTCAACTGTAGCTATCCCGAATCCATTTGCCATGGAGTCCCCTCACCTCACATTATTCTCTATATATACCTCATACCCCTTCGTCCTGTGTCCACATGATCGACGAATCCTGTAGCCGAGTTAGTGATAGATGTTTTTACAATTTTCAGGGACACAAGTGGGAACCATCGTAACCCTCTTCTTTGCAGGAATACTGGCGGCCAGTTCTGGAGGATGGCCTAGCATATTCTACCTGTCGGGATCTTGCGGGATCCTCTGGGCACTCATATGGGCTTACATAGGAGCTAACTGCCCCGAGGAGCACAGTTTTATTTCGAAAAAAGAGAAGGATTTCATCGAGTCATCTTTGTCGCAATCGTCATCGAGTAAAGAAGTAAGCAAAAATGCTGAAAACTTGACCTAATTTAGATCATTATTTCGTTTTTCCCTTAAAACATTAAAATATTTTCCTACAGTTGATAATATGTCGAATATCTCTTCATTTTTTTATTAGTGTCTAAAATATTTATTTTATAGAGCCTTACAAAAATAATTTGTAAGCTCCCAAAACTTTAAAGTTTAGTAAATAATTCACGAACAGGACTTCTCTTGAATCTTGTCTGTTGCGAACGTTTTCTCTTAACGAGACTGTTCTGAATAGTTGGGCAGAAAGAAATCCTTGTTCCACCGAGTTTGTACTGTCAATCGTTCTTAAATGTTCAGCTGAAGCATCCTATACTTACCATTCCTTATAAGATGATGTAGATAATCTTCGTCATCACCATCTCTCTTTCTCCTTATCCAATCATTAGTTTATCGTTGATAACTTGGTAATGTAAATATATTCATAGGATACATCTTATATAAGATCAGTTTTCAATATCTTCAAGCTCTCTATAACATAACGCTGCCTTTTAAAAATAATACGTTTTATATAAAAACTAATATTTAACTTTATTAGAGTAAATGTGGTTATCTTATTGTACAAAATATAGTAGTTTGTATGTAGGGCCTGTTACAGCAACTGCATTAAAGCACGTCTGATTCTTCCTAATTGCGGATAAGCTTTACGAATCATCAAAGCATGATGTCAAGCTGAGTTCACTGAAAATTCAATAAATCCGTTATAAAATTTGTAGACCTGAGGCTTAATTTTCAAAAATTGTATAGCAAGTTTCAACGTAAACTTGAATTTACAATAACACAATGAAAATTTTATTTTTAAAGCTTCTTACATTTATATCATTAATTTTTGTAATAATACCAAGTATTATTTGCGAAATATAAAAAAAAATAAGATTTTTCCGGCTAATAGATTGTTGACATTTACAAAATTGCAATTAAATTTGTGAGTGTATGTGGGTTTATGCGTGTATGACCTGTGAGTGGGCGAATGAAGCCTGTGAAGGTGAGTGTGGGTAGATGGGTGAGGTGTTTGATTATGCTAGATTGATACTTAGGTAAATATATAGATAGAGAGAGAGGGGCAGATAGATAAATACAGAGAGAAAGAGAGATAAAGAGCGATAGAGAGAGTTAGTTGGATAGATAGATAGACAGAAATAGAGATTTAATTTTATAAACACCTAAAAATAAATATCACAAACCATTTTCAATTTGATTTAACTTTTATAATATTTTAAAATACATTCCGTTTAATATCCTTGTGTAAGAATATTATTTTCAGCAATTATATATATATATATATAATTGTGAATATTATATTAACGTCAAACCCCGATTAAATTCATTGTAGCCAAAATTATATGAAGAAGGATAGGAGAAACGTAACGAGAACAAATTTCTCAATTGACAAAACGTTTGTTGCAGAAGATAAAGGTGCCGTGGTCGAAAATCTGTAAATCAGTTCCGTTGTGGGCGCTCCTTATCACACACTTCTGTCAGAACTGGGGCTTCTGGACACTTCTCAGTTTAATACCAACATATTTAAGTTCTGCCTACTATGTGAATATTAAAAATGTAAGTAAAGTTTGAGTTTTTCATAAGTGTAATATTCAAAAAAATATAGAAGCTCTAGTCTTAGATTTTTGTTAACATTTTCGTAATCGTACGTCCTGTATTCAAAGTATTTATTTGTCGTTTTATTCTTTGTTTTGTGTTATATATTTTTTCTTGGTCTATAACAAACATTAATATATTGCTAACTAAAAATTTAAAGTAGAAATAATGGATATATTTCATTTGCTTCATAATGGATCATACATTTGCTTGTTTGTTATGGCTACAATTGAATTTCTTTCTATAACCTATAAAAAGCAGAACAGTAGCCTATATAGTGTCTTAAAGGCGCTTTGAACCAAAACTAAACTCTGCTTTTAAATTTAATATCTCTAATACAATGTGATTTATTATTCACAATAATAATGACCTTGTAGCTAAGTGAAAATGTTTTGAAAAATGTATGGTTCCATTTATTTCAATTTATGTAGAATTGTTTTTTGTCCGATTGCTACATACCGTTCAAAAAGTCCCTATTCAGAAAAGTTAAAATAGAGGCCTCGATTTTCAACCTTAGTAAGAAAATTAAGAGAAATACACTGTCGATACAATCAGCGTAGAATGCAGCAGTATGTACCATTTCCAAGCCTACTATGGAGGGTGAGAACATTAAAGAGGAGAGTAATGCAAACATGTTCTATTGAGTGCTGAGAAGGGACTTTTTGAACCCACCTTATAAATAAAATTTATTATTTGTCTGCGTTACAGAATGGGGTTATTTCATCACTGTCGTATGTACTGAACTGGGTGTTCACTATGGTGTTTTCGAAAGTGGCCGACTCCATAAACGAAAGGAAACTCTTGTCAAAAGGCTTCTCTAAGAAGATGTGGAATACAATTGGTAAATATACAATAGTTATACTATAAGTATTGTCTTTGACGTTACATTTGTAAAGTTATCGGTTTCGAAAGTTCATGCAGTTCCATATTTTTAGAATGGAATTACAGCAAGGCAATAGCCACGTAAGAATTGTTTGCTCCGGAACAATATATTATAGCAGCATCATTTTATAAATATTAGAAGAAAAAAATGAAATCTTTAACTTAAATTGATAAGTTTTATTTTACACTTAATGCTTTTACTTTACTTTGGAATGGATAAAAAGTGTTTAAAAATGGCGACCAATATATCATTAAAAATTTGATTTAAAAAAAATTTGTGAAACAGTGTTCTATAGCTATTCGAATGTAATTTTTCTAAACATTTAGAATCTATGAGTCTTTTACAGAATCACTTCCTACAAACCTAACTTCCCATATACTTAAAGCTTCATCACAGAGTAGATAGCGAATGATTGTAATGAAATATAGCAAGAGTAAAGAAACAGGCGACCTTATAAAAAGATGTTTAAAGTAGACAATTCTTTTCTAGCCACTTAATACCAAATCACGAATCTATTTGACATTTTTTCCTGGACACGTGTAGTATGAAACAAAAACTTTACCCAGGTTCTGCTCCATCGTTCCGTTTCGATTATTGATTTCATGTAATATTGATCAAACGGCGGATGTTCGAATACATGGATTGCTTTTCGATATGTTTATTTTCAAGGACAGAATAGATGACTGTCATCCAGAGCAACCGGTGGGAGGACGGTTGACACGGGATTAAAAGAATTAGCCAGCAGCTTGAGGGCACAGTGCTCTTCAGAAACCTTATTATTAGTTTATCATCAAATCGTTTATTCAACTAATAACGTAATAACACCGTATGTCAGATATATGTCATCTTATATTAGGCGCTACAAACAGTGGGTGTGTAAACATTAGAGGAAAACTCGTGACAACAGCAAAACCAGCAGTATTTCCATCATAACGCTTTTAGCTTACGGTATGGTTCTTGTACGTCTCTTCGTCTGTTTCTCCTTCATGTGTTTGTCTTATATTTCTTTAAGGATCTTTTAGAAACTTTTTTTTAGCACTGAGTAAAATAAAACAAAGGAATTATTCGTTCCTTATTATCCTTCTGTGTTAACCGGAGCGAGAATAAAATAGCCTATTCTAGTTTTGGAGAAAATTATTTTACTTCCATCTTCTTTGAAGAGCTCAGACCACTCTCAGGGAGAATGCAACCTCCACCGAGTAAATAGTAGAACCGTAGCAGCATCAAATTAGAGGCGTAACAATTTTTAATTAAAAATTGTATATAGCCTACAAGTCTATGAGCTGTTCAAATTTACATAAAATTGGGATACGCGTAAAATTGCCATTGGCGTGATTAGCATTGATTCCACCCAGGCCTAAACATGTGACAATTCATTGACTGAGATGCAATTATCCATTAAGCATAAAGTAAGAAATCTCGCCACATTGGCGCAACGATCGGCCCAAACATGTGACAAATCACGTATTTAGGCAGCAATTATCCATTAAGCATACAGTAAGAACTCTCGCCACATTGGCCAACATCGGCCCAAACATGTGACAAATCACGTATTTAGGCAGCAATTATCCATTAGGCATAAAGTAAGAAATCTCGCCACATTGGCCAACATCGGCCCAAACATGTGACAAATCACGTATTTAGGCAGCAATTATCCATTAAGCATAAAGTAAGAACTCTTCCCACATTGGCGCAACGATCGGCCCAAACATGTGACAAATCACGTATTTAGGCAGCAATTATCCATTAAGCATAAAGTAAGAACTCTCGCCACATTGGCGCAACGATCGGCCCAAACATGTGACAAATCACGTATTTAAGCAGCAATTATCCATTAAGCATAAAGTAAGAACTCTCGCCACATTGGCGCAACGGTCGGCCCAAACATGTGACAAATCACGTATTTAGGCAGCAATTATCCATTAAGCATAAAGTAAGAACTCTCGCCACATTGGCGCAACGATCGGCCCAAACATGTGACAAATCACGTATTTAGGCAGCAATTATCCATTAAGCATAAAGTAAGAACTCTCGCCACATTGGCGCAACGATCGGCCCAAACATGTGACAAATCACGTATTTAGGCAGCAATTATCCATTAAGCATAAAGTAAGAACTCTCGCCACATTGGCGCAACGGTCGGCCCAAACATGTGACAAATCACGTATTTAGGCAGCAATTATCCATTAAGCATAAAGTAAGAACTCTCGCCACATTGGCGCAACGGTCGGCCCAAACATGTGACAAATCACGTATTTAGGCAGCAATTATCCATTAAGCATAAAGTAAGAACTCTCGCCACATTGGCGCAACGGTCGGCCCAAACATGTGACAAATCACGTATTTAGGCAGCAATTATCCATTAAGCATAAAGTAAGAACTCTCGCCACATTGGCGCAACGGTCGGCCCAAACATGTGACAAATCACGTATTTAGGCAGCAATTATCCATTAAGCATAAAGTAAGAACTCTCGCCACATTGGCGCTATGATCAACCCAAACATGTGACAAATCACGTATTTAGACTGCAATTATCCACGCAGCATAGAGTAAGAACTCTCGCCTCGCCACATTGGCGCAACGGTCGGCCCAAGCATGTGACAAAACACGGATTGAGGCTTCAACTATTACTTCAGCATAGAGTAAGAAATCTCGCCACATAGGCACAAAGATCGGCCCAAACATCTGACAAATCACTGACGGAGACTACGATGATGCTTTCAGGATAGATTAAGAAATCTCGCCACATTGGCGCAATGATCAGCCCAAACATTTGACAATACTTTGACGGAGATAGCGCCAGCTTTTCCCGCATCACATCCGACCCCACTTTAATAAAGCACAAACAATACAGATGCGTGTATGTTACTAGGTGGTGGAATGCACAGTTTGCTTGTAATTATGTCAACAAAAGTGCATGCATCGGAGCCAAGCCCTGCAAAGAAAAATTTATATTTATTTACCGTAAAACAAGAAGTATATAAATTTTTAAAATTGGAATTATATTCTGTTTGCCATTAAAATTAGTCGTAAAAAGCTTTCAAATTAAAATATATTTTAAGATGAACTCAGAAATAAATACTAATAATGTTTCTAAAATTTGTGTTTATACGCGTAGCATATGTACACAAATACAGGTATAGTTATATAAATATACGTTGACCCATTGGTTCAATGAGAAATCTGTAATCGTTGGAAAAGAATTAACGTAACTTCACTTGTATGCAATACCACAGCTCTTAGATTATCATATACGCATTATATCAGATATTATTTTAGACTCGCGTTTAATCAGATGTTATTTCAGACGTCCATTATATCGGCTGTTATTACAGATAGATAATAGATCATCTGTTACTAGAGATACGCATTCAATCAGCTAGTATTTCACATGCTCAATAGATTGTTATTAGAGAAACATTCGATCATCTGTTACTACAGACACGCATTCAATCAGATAGTATTTCACATGCTCAATAGATTATTATTAGAGAAACATTAGATCATCTGTCACTACAGACACGCATTCAATCAGATAGTATTTCACATGCTCAATAGATTATTATTAGAGAAACATTAGATCATCTGTTACTACAGACACGCATTCAATCAGATAGTATTTCACATGCTCAATAGATTATTATTAGAGAAACATTAGATCATCTGTTACTACAGACACGCATTCAATAGATAGTACTTCACATGCTCAATAGATTATTATTAGAGAAACATTAGATCATCTGTTACTACAGACACGCATTCAATAGATAGTACTTCACATGCTCAATAGATTATTATTAGAGAAACATTAGATCATCTGTCACTACAGACACGCATTCAATCAGCTAGTATTTCACATGCTCAATAGATTATTATTAGAGAAACATTAGATCATCTGTCACTACAGACACTCATCCAATCAGCTAGTATTTCAAATGCTCAATAGATTATTATTAGAGAAACATTAGATCATCTGTTACTACAGACACGCATTCAATCAGATAGTATTTCACATGCTCAAAAGATTATTATTAGAGAAACATTAGATCATCTGTTACTACAGACACGCATTCAATCAGATAGTATTTCACATGCTCAATAGATTATTATTAGAGAAACATTAGATCATCTGTTACTACAGACACGCATTCAATAGATAGTACTTCACATGCTCAATAGATTATTATTAGAGAAACATTAGATCATCTGTCACTACAGACACGCATTCAATCAGCTAGTATTTCACATGCTCAATAGATTATTATTAGAGAAACATTAGATCATCTGTCACTACAGACACTCATCCAATCAGCTAGTATTTCAAATGCTCAATAGATTATTATTAGAGAAACATTAGATCATCTGTCACTACAGACACGCATTCAATCAGCTAGTATTTGCCACTCAATAGGTTGTTATTAGAGAAACATTAGATCATCTGTCACTACAGACACGCATTCAATCAGCTAGTATTTCACATGCTCAATAAATTATTATTAGAGAAACATTAGATCATCTGTCACTACAGACACGCATTCAATCAGCTAGTATTGGCCACTCAATAGGTTGTTATTAGAGAAACATTAGATCATCTGTCACTACAGACACGCATTCAATCAGCTAGTATTTGCCACTCAATAGGTTGTTATTAGAGAAACATTAGATCATCTGTCACTACAGACACGCATTCAATCAGCTAGTATTTCACATGCTCAATAAATTATTATTAGAGAAACATTAGATCATCTGTCACTACAGACACGCATTCAATCAGCTAGTATTGGCCACTCAATAGGTTGTTATTAGAGAAACATTAGATCATCTGTCACTACAGACACGCATTCAATCAGCTAGTATTTGCCACTCAATAGGTTGTTATTAGAGAAACATTAGATCATCTGTCACTACAGACACGCATTCAATCAGCTAGCATTTGCCACTCAATAGGTTGTTATTAGAGAAACATTAGATCATCTGTTACTACAGACACGCATTCAATCAGATAGTATTTCACATGCTCAATAGATTATTATTAGAGAAACATTAGATCATCTGTTACTACAGACACGCATTCAATCAGATAGTATTTCACATGCTCAATAGATTATTATTAGAGAAACATTAGATCATCTGTTACTACAGACACGCATTCAATCAGCTAGTATTTCACATGCTCAATAGATTATTATTAGAGAAACATTAGATCATCTGTTACTACAGACACGCATTCAATCAGCTAGTATTTCACATGCTCAATAGATTATTATTAGAGAAACATTAGATCATCTGTTACTACAGACACGCATTCAATCAGATAGTATTTCACATGCTCAATAGATTATTATTAGAGAAACATTAGATCATCTGTTACTACAGACACGCATTCAATCAGATAGTATTTCACATGCTCAATAGATTATTATTAGAGAAACATTAGATCATCTGTTACTACAGACACGCATTCAATCAGATAGTATTTCACATGCTCAATAGATTATTATTAGAGAAACATTAGATCATCTGTTACTACAGACACGCATTCAATCAGATAGTATTTCACATGCTCAATAGATTATTATTAGAGAAACATTAGATCATCTGTTACTACAGACACGCATTCAATCAGCTAGTATTTCACATGCTCAATAGATTATTATTAGAGAAACATTAGATCATCTGTTACTACAGACACGCATTCAATCAGATAGTATTTCACATGCTCAATAGATTATTATTAGAGAAACATTAGATCATCTGTTACTACAGACACGCATTCAATCAGCTAGTATTTCACATGCTCAATAGATTATTATTTGAGAAACATTAGATCATCTGTTACTACAGACACGCATTCAATCAGATAGTATTTCACATGCTCAATAGATTATTATTAGAGAAACATTAGATCATCTGTTACTACAGACACGCATTCAATCAGATAGTATTTCACATGCTCAATAGATTATTATTAGAGAAACATTAGATCATCTGTTACTACAGACACGCATTCAATCAGATAGTATTTCACATGCTCAATAGATTATTATTAGAGAAACATTAGATCATCTGTTACTTCAGACACGCATTCAATCAGATAGTATTTCACATGCTCAATAGATTATTATTAGAGAAACATTAGATCATCTGTTACTACAGACACGCATTCAATCAGATAGTATTTCACATGCTCAATAGATTATTATTAGAGAAACATTAGATCATCTGTTACTACAGACACGCATTCAATCAGATAGTATTTCACATGCTCAATAGATTTTTATTAGAGAAACATTAGATCATCTGTTACTACAGACACGCATTCAATCAGATAGTATTTCACATGCTCAATAGATTTTTATTAGAGAAACATTAGATCATCTGTTACTACAGACACGCATTCAATCAGATAGTATTTCACATGCTCAATAGATTATTATTAGAGAAACATTAGATCATCTGTTACTACAGACACGCATTCAATAGATAGTATTTCACATGCTCAATAGATTATTATTAGAGAAACATTAGATCATCTGTTACTACAGACACGCATTCAATCAGATAGTATTTCACATGCTCAATAGATTATTATTAGAGAAACATTAGATCATCTGTTACTACAGACACGCATTCAATCAGATAGTATTTCACATGCTCAATAGATTATTATTAGAGAAACATTAGATCATCTGTTACTACAGACACGCATTCAATCAGATAGTATTTCACATACTCAATAGATTATTATTAGAGAAACATTAGATCATCTGTTACTACAGACACGCATTCAATCAGCTAGTATTTCACATGCTCAATAGATTATTATTAGAGAAACATTAGATCATCTGTTACTACAGACACGCATTCAATCAGATAGTATTTCACATGCTCAATAGATTATTATTAGAGAAACATTAGATCATCTGTTACTACAGACACGCATTCAATCAGATAGTATTTCACATGCTCAATAGATTATTATTAGAGAAACATTAGATCATCTGTTACTACAGACACGCATTCAATCAGATAGTATTTCACATGCTCAATAGATTATTATTAGAGAAACATTAGATCATCTGTTACTACAGACACGCATTCAATCAGCTAGTATTTCACATGCTCAATAGATTATTATTAGAGAAACATTAGATCATCTGTTACTACAGACACGCATTCAATCAGATAGTATTTCACATGCTCAATAGATTATTATTAGAGAAACATTAGATCATCTGTTACTACAGACACGCATTCAATCAGCTAGTATTTCACATGCTCAATAGATTATTATTTGAGAAACATTAGATCATCTGTTACTACAGACACGCATTCAATCAGATAGTATTTCACATGCTCAATAGATTATTATTAGAGAAACATTAGATCATCTGTTACTACAGACACGCATTCAATCAGATAGTATTTCACATGCTCAATAGATTATTATTAGAGAAACATTAGATCATCTGTTACTACAGACACGCATTCAATCAGATAGTATTTCACATGCTCAATAGATTATTATTAGAGAAACATTAGATCATCTGTTACTTCAGACACGCATTCAATCAGATAGTATTTCACATGCTCAATAGATTATTATTAGAGAAACATTAGATCATCTGTTACTACAGACACGCATTCAATCAGATAGTATTTCACATGCTCAATAGATTATTATTAGAGAAACATTAGATCATCTGTTACTACAGACACGCATTCAATCAGATAGTATTTCACATGCTCAATAGATTTTTATTAGAGAAACATTAGATCATCTGTTACTACAGACACGCATTCAATCAGATAGTATTTCACATGCTCAATAGATTTTTATTAGAGAAACATTAGATCATCTGTTACTACAGACACGCATTCAATCAGATAGTATTTCACATGCTCAATAGATTATTATTAGAGAAACATTAGATCATCTGTTACTACAGACACGCATTCAATAGATAGTATTTCACATGCTCAATAGATTATTATTAGAGAAACATTAGATCATCTGTTACTACAGACACGCATTCAATCAGATAGTATTTCACATGCTCAATAGATTATTATTAGAGAAACATTAGATCATCTGTTACTACAGACACGCATTCAATCAGATAGTATTTCACATGCTCAATAGATTATTATTAGAGAAACATTAGATCATCTGTTACTACAGACACGCATTCAATCAGATAGTATTTCACATACTCAATAGATTATTATTAGAGAAACATTAGATCATCTGTTACTACAGACACGCATTCAATCAGCTAGTATTTCACATGCTCAATAGATTATTATTAGAGAAACATTAGATCATCTGTTACTACAGACACGCATTCAATCAGATAGTATTTCACATGCTCAATAGATTATTATTAGAGAAACATTAGATCATCTGTTACTACAGACACGCATTCAATCAGATAGTATTTCACATGCTCAATAGATTATTATTAGAGAAACATTAGATCATCTGTTACTACAGACACGCATTCAATCAGGTAGTATTTCACATGCTCAATAGATTATTATTAGAGAAACATTAGATCATCTGTCACTACAAACACGCATTCAATCAGCTAGCATTTGCCACTCAATAGGTTGTTATTAGAGAATCATTAGATCATCTGTCACTACAGACACGCATTCAATCAGCTAGCACTTGCCACTCAATAGGTTGTTATTAGAGAATCATTAGATCATCTGTCACTACAGACACGCATTCAATCAGCTAGTATTTGCCACTCAATAGGTTGTTATTAGAGAAACATTAGATCATCTGTCACTACAGACACGCATTCAATCAGCTAGTATTTCACATGCTCAATAAATCAGCTCTTATAATAGATACACGTTAGATAATTTTTTATTACAGACTCGTATTCTGTTTTTACTGACTGTTTTTACTGACTGATGTTATGCAATTAGAGCCCCGTTTCACCCAATTTATTTAATGCCTTACAGGGATGTGGGGCCCGGCGGTGGGCTTGCTAATACTGACCATGTGCAAGACATCCACAATGGCCATAACTATGTTAACCCTAGCAACGGCAATGAACTTTGGAGTTTACTTTGGCTTCCTAAGCAATCATCTGGATTTGGCACCAAATTTTGCCGGCGTACTGATGGGAGTTACAAACTGCCTGTCGAACTCTGCTTCTTTCATCGCCCCCCTCGTCGCCGGTTTCATTCTACAAGACGAAGTAAGTGCACATTTGGTAGCCACCTAAAATATATAAAATCTACATATCTAAATTAAACACTTTAATTAATTTAAAATATATAAATATCTGTCAATAAAAAATATACAATAAAATTATTAATATTTGTATGTATCTTCGTTTTTAGATACTGGTATACACTTATACACTTTAAAGTATATTAATATATACACACCTTGTTTGTATACAAGTCTAATCCATTATAAACTCGAAACTAAATGAGTTATATATTAACTACTTTTGTGGCATATATAAGAAAGAGGTTAAGTTAGTTAAGTTACTCCATTTTAGGCATGTAACACATTGAAACTCCACATGTTCTTTGTTTCTAGTCAGACATACATCAGTGGAACATTGTATATTACATCATCGCTTTGATCATGTTCATCGGGAATGCTGTGTTTCTTGTATTCGGAACCGCAGAAGTCCAGCCATGGAATGAACCTAAAAAATCTCCAGATGCTCATGAAGCAGGTGAGTCAGAAGATGCTTTATACGATCCTGTTATTACTTGCAACCACTGGAGGAGTTACAGTTAAGACAAATATTCTTAGCTTGCCTCCGGGTAGCTATTACGAATCCGGGTAGCTGGTAGACAAAACTCTACTGGTAGAGTAGGTGAGCTTCCGGTCAAGGACCCTTCCTTCCCGTCTTCCATACATCCTTACATGGAACTGCTTATCCTATAGTTACAATACAACAGACTTTATTGTCCATAACGATCGGTGAAATTGTAATTTTATTAATAAAACAATTACCTTTGTGTATACAATATAATTTAATTACGTTAATGAAAAACGTTAAACGTGAAAAAAACACAATATCAAGAGCACAGTGGTACAATATATTACAATAAAAATATTGAAAAGAACCCCAATACCACAAAAATAATGAAAAATAACAAATAAGACAAGTTACTTAAGATTAAACCCTTATGTACATTTCGATGACCATGTCATCATCATCAGAGGGTCTTGTTACAAAACACAATCTAGCACAAAAGAAGTTACAAACTAGAATGATCTTGTGTTTTGTAACAAGACCCTCTGATGATGATGACATGGTCATCGAAATGTACATAAGGGTTTAATCTTAAGTAACTTGTCTTATTTGTTATTTTTGATTATTTTTGTGGTATTGGGGTTCTTTTCAATATTTTTATTGTGAAAAAAACGTTTAACCGTAAACCAGTTAAAATGTTTTAATCTTATTAAAATCAGCAGTGCATCACGATTTCTCTAAGTTTACGCTGACAAAGGTCGCTTAGTGTGATCAAAAACGTACTTTGAAACTTTTAAAATCTACTTGAATTATAAGTTCGGCGAATCGTTAATAAGTTCAATAATAACAATTAAATCATATTTTAATTTCTTTCCTAATATTTCGTATAGGCTTTCATGACTCATATAAAATTTTCTATCGCTACAAAAAAATAAAAACTTATTTGTTGTATGATTTACTGATTTAAAAGTAATATTTAAAACTCAATATTGTACATTGCAAAAATCATTTTTCACCTCATAAGAATACATGAGCTATCCAAAAGTTTTTATCTAGAAGAAAACAAATTAATATTTTTTTGTATGTCTTTTAATAACTATTAATTTTTAAACTAAACAAATTTAAATGTTTATAAACTTTCCTATAGTAGCACTTACTTACGTTTGTTGAGGACGGCCGTTTCGGGAGATGTGCCCCATTGTTAACTCAGACCGTAACTGATCTCAAGGTTTACGTCTCCCGAAACAGCCGTCCTCAACAACCATAAGTAGGTGCTACTATAGGCAAGTTTATAAACATTTAAATGTGTTTAGTGATTACTAGTAGCTCACTTGAAGATGGAATCAACAAATGTACAAATTTTTGTATATATGCTAATGGATATTTATTAAGAGATTTGTAATTTGTTGATTTTTATTATGTTTGAAAGAAATTCGAAACGTTACGTGTTTAAAAAAGCAAAATTGTCTGTAATCTGTCATTAGCCTATATAGAAACATAAAAATTAAAAAATTACATCAAGTATTTTGGTAGCCATATTATCAAACTTGATTCAACATATATGCGTCCTTTGTGTAACAAAAACACTATGGCCTATACTGCAATAATTCTGAATTAATTTATTAACCTTTATTTAACAAAATAAAGTAGTTATAACAAAAAAATTTAAGAAATATTATCAAATGTTTTATAGGATTAATAAAACTTAATATTTATCTATTAAGAATCAAGTAATTTTATTTTCCTTTAAAACTAATTACTGACTAAAATATAATAATATTAAGGTTAGGGGAATTATTTATTAATTTAACACCTGGAAGCTTTTCCATAAAGTATTTGTAAACTTAACCTTTACACTTTATCTCACAAGATAAAATACTTGAAAGATAAAATTTTATTACTCGCCTCTCAATACAAGATTTTCCTGGATTAGTTAGTTAGTTAATTAGTTTATGAATAAATTAAAGTCAGTAAATATTCAATAAAAAAAAACCTATTTAAAGATTAATTTCAACTATAAATTATCTTCATGTACCAGCAATGTAGAACTCCCCAAAATGGTTACATGGTAACTAAGAATTACATAAAGTGTTAAATTATAGTGAATTAATAACTTGTAATAAGAATGTTGTGGTTATTGGGATAAACTAATTACATAAAAACCACTGGTTTTGAAATGTCTCGTTCTTATGAGGAATAAATCAACGACCACTAATTAAATGGCATTAAACATGATTGTTAAAAATTATTATAGTTCTAGTACATTAAGATATTATATTATATTAAGATAAGATTAACAGGTATAGAACCGAGAATTATATGTGTGCATAACTTGTTTCAGATATTCCATTAAAGACTTCATCAGATGGAAATTTTTCAGAAAATGAAATGGAGAAAAATAAAATCTAAAAAAATGTTGCACACCAAAACCTACCTGTATGCTATGTTGTATCAACATGTGTGTTATATTCATCTGTGTGTCCCATATGTGTCATAGCCTTATTATGTTTTTGTATAGATTTTTATATATTATTGTATCAATATTTATTAGCCTTACGTGAGCGATTTTATTACGTTCTAAGTTTAAAATAAACTTGCAATATGATCGCTCTTCTGATTTCAAAACCTAATAAATACAATTTTATGTGAATGGGAAAGTTATACAGGCTCTTTATGTTATAAAAGTTTCCTTTGAGTTCGTATTGAAGTTGAAAATTAAGACGTAGGCGCCACCTCGTGACAACTTTCTGTACAATTGTTTTTTGACACGTAAAAGAGTGGTTCCGAGATATTCCGAATAGGGTCAACAATGAAAAATGTTTCAATATTAGTAAAGGCAGAAGAATGTATACAAATACAAAATGTATACTTAAACGTATACAAATATTCCTAACGGAAGTAAAGATATGTATGTTAGGTAGTTCATAATAATCTTTGGTCCGGAAACTCTTCGTTAACTTACGGTCGGTAAGATTTTGCAAGGATTTCAGGTCCTGCAGCAAGACCAAATTGAAACCTTTTGGCAGTTAACTAAGTTTATGCTTACTAAGTAAAGGTAACTAGGTTTACTTTTATAACTAAAGAATTGAATAAAACTGGCCCCAGAACCTTAACTGCAGTGTTTCAGAAAAAATACTTTCTAATATATGGGAAAGTTATTAGCGCTTACTGTTACGTCTGACGTTTTGAAGCCCAATAAGAAATATGGGCAATCGAAAGCATCCGCTCTTGGATGAGCTGTTAATAAGTACAATGAAAATATTGGAAAGAGCCCCAATACCACAAAAATAATCAAAAATAACAAATAAAACTAGTTACATAAGATTAAACCCTTATGTACATTTCGATGACCATGTCATCATCATCAGAGGGTCTTATTACAAAATACAATCTAGCACACAAGAAGCTACAAACTAGAATGTAAAATCATGGAGATCGAAATGTACATAAGGGTTTAATCTTAAGTAACTTGTTTTATTTGTTATTTTTGATTATTTTTGTGGTATTGGGGTTCTTTCCAATATTTTCATTGAAATATATTGTACCACTGCGCTCTTGATATTGTGTGTTAATAAGTACATCAGGAATAATTTTATAGGAGAGCTTCATCACTATTGTCTCTCCTTATCGGGGCCCAGCAGGTGTGTGTCCTAGGCGCCTTATCCTTTACTTAATTTATACCGAACATATTCTTCTCCTTCCTTTTTCGCATTTGTATTCAAGGATGACAACATATTCTTCAGCAGGTTAACTACCCAGTTGGACACCCGTCACCTCGGATACAATCATCTCCCCCCGCAAACAATTACCGAAGACAGGCACCAACAATTTTTACTGAAGGTATATTTCCAGGTAATCCTCTATAAGCACTTGTCCTTCTCCCTTCATGTTGTTTCGGCACTCACCGCTAAGAAGCAAACATTATGTTCCTTATGGCCTGCATCCGGCCATCACTACGCTGCCCCGTTTTGCAGGAGACTTTGGCTCCAACGGTCAATTATTTGAACTTCCACCTATCAGCAAAGCTTTTCACCAGAGCTGAAAGCTCAACTAATTCCCACTGTAACGTTATTTTCGTATATTACAGCCAAACTAGTTCAGATAGTAAATAATTCTAATTGGTGCCACAAGAGACTGACAGCTGACCGATAGTAATACAGCTGGGCGGACAAAGCTTGATTTTTCCGGTATAGTTTTGAAATAAAAGTCAGTCGTCGAGGAGAGTCTTATAGAGGAGTGGTCGAGAAAGGACACGCCTTCCTGGTGACCAAAGGTGTACATCCCGCGACATGTTATCTTCCCGAGGGAACCATTGAGGTAACTTATAATCTTAATGACAACTCACAACAGGGAAACGACTTATTTAATATTCATTTTATATTTATTAGTGATAAAATTTATCTAAACGCACTGTCCTCGGCCCGTGGAAGATTATCTGAGTTAATTAGTTGTTTTAAATGCTATTTTAAAATTTATATCGATGATATCCCGTTTTATCAAATCCTCCAACGGCAGTGCGATTTCACCACATAAGGGACCCCTTCTATTTTCCGTCCCCTTTCTAAAACTCTCCGGGATCCCCCATGGCACCTACTTTAACATAGTGTCTTTTCTTATTGACCTCTACGTTTTCTTCAAGGAGGATTAACAGAACAGGTTAGTTCATATTTAGCTATATGTTTATGCATTGTTAGGCTTGGCAATTTCAGATTGTGATTGAATTATGTTTACTTGTAAAATTACAATTTAGCTCCTTGATCTTGTAACATCAAGTGTCTCAATGCTAGACCTAAGCTAGATTTAAGTACTCATTGAAGTCATAGATTAGATAGTCTATTATATATTAATAGCATAGATTACGTAGTCGTAGAAACAAAACTTTCTTAGTGTTAAGTAATAGTTACCTAAATCTTGGGAGTACTGACTAAATTATTTATTAGTTTTAAAATAAATCCCTTGTAATTGAGATCTATTGTTAGCTCACTGTTAGTGTCAAGGTTACATGTATCATACTAATAACAATAGCTTACGAAACAAAGAGAATCAAGTCAGTCAGCAAGTCCTGCTTATAAATAAATAAATGTTTCCCCTAGCATAAAACATATATAAACCTGTCCATTCAAGCAAAAAACGTCCTGTCATGGACAATGGAACCACTTATTTATGATCTTTTCTCTTTCCTTATCATAAGACGGATGTAAAGTCCGGCGAGCTTCCCACCCTGGGTCTTTCTACATCTTTATCGAATGTATTTCACTGGATTCGGCATGGGTGTGCTTGGGAGGAAAGAATTTATTCTCTTCCCCTACACAGAGTTCAACAAATTGCGTTAATATCATATCTGGTGGGAGTATTCCGACTTTAGAAGGTGGTATTGCTTTAAATAATGTTATCGGAAAGAGTAATATAATTTTACCACATGTCGATATTGGGGCATTCTAAACGATGACGTTTGGAAACGATTACTAGCAACTCTAGATCCTGTAGAGCGTAGAAGAACCGAGCTATATTACAATGAAATAGACTTGAAGTAATGTATCATCGAGTGCGTGACAAAGAGCATAGAAGTAGTATCCGGTATTCCGAAAGCGGAAGTAAATAAAGAAATAGGTATAACTGAGAAACGTAGTTGAATTCCACACTTATCTGGACAAGGAAGATCAGTATCAAATCAAAGAGCTGTCCGAAGTCAGTGAGCTCTTTCAATGTGTAACAGATTTCAACTTACCTTAAAAAACCAAGTATGTTAGTCGAACAGATAGCCTGTTGGTTGAATTCACAATATAGTTGCATCGCATGATGACACATTTCTATAAAATACAACAAATTCTTAGAAAATCTTAATAAATACACAAAAACCTCTTAACCACAAACTTTCTTTAATTTACCCTCGGTAAATTAAAGAAAGTTTGTGGTTAAGAGGTTTTTGTGTATTTATTATTAAATTCAACCACAGTATATTCCTAATAAATAGTTAGAAAATCTTATTTACTAAATTATTTCCAAGCTATCATAAGAAAAATATCCCCAAAAAACACCAAATTCTACATCAAAGTGTAAAGTAATACGAAGTTAGGCGTACACTTCACGGTGCCAAATCTTCGATTTGATTCGGATCGGGGAAAACAAAATAGGAACAAAAGCCTTAACCACATTGAATACTTATGTTTTGGGAGGGAAGATGACGGTGTATAAGGAAGCCTTTGTTCTGCAAGGTGTATAAGGAAGCCTTTGTTCTGCAAGGTGTATAAGGAAGCCTTTGGTCTGCAAGGTGTATAAGGGAGCCTTTGGTCTGCAAGGTGTATAAGGAAGCCTTTGGTCTGCAAGGTGTATAAAGAAGCCTTTGGTCTGCAAGGTGTATAAGGAAGCCTTTGGTCTGCAAGGTGTATAAGGAAGCCTTTGGTCTACAAGGTGTATAAGGAAGCCTTTGGTCTGCAAGGTGTATAAGGAAGCCTTTGTTCTGCAAGGTGTATAAGGAATCCTTTGGTCTGCAAGGTGTATAAGGAAGCCTTTGGTCGGCAAGGTGTATAAGGAAGCCTTTGGTCTGCAAGGTGTATAAAGAAGCCTTTGGTCTGCAAGGTGTATAAGGAAGCCTTTGGTCTGCAAAGTTTATAAGGAAGCCTTTGGTTTGCAAGGTGTATAAGGAAGCCTTTGGTCTGCAAGGTGTATAAGGAAGCCTTTGGTCTGCAAGGTGTATAAGGAAGCCTTTGGTCTGCAAGGTGTATAAGGAAGCCTTTGGTCTGCAAGTTGTATAAGGAAGCCTTCGGTCTGCAAGGTGTATAAGGAAGCATTTGGTCTGCAAGGTGTATAAGGAAGCCTTTGTTCTGCAAGGTGTATAAGGAAGCCTTTGGTCTGCAAGGTGTATAAGGGAGCCTTTGGTCGGCAAGGTGTATAAGGAAGCCTTTGGTCGGCAAGGTGTATAAGGAAGCCTTTGGTCTGCAAGGTGTATAAGGAAGCCTTTGGTCTACAAGGTGTATAAGGAAGCCTTTGGTCTGCAAGTTGTATAAGGAAGCCTTCGGTCTGCAAGGTGTATAAGGAAGCATTTGGTCTGCAAGGTGTATAAGGAAGCCTTTGGTCTGCAAGGTGTATAAGGAAGCCTTTTGGTTTGCAAGGTGTATAAGGAAGCCTTTGGTCTGCAAGGTGTATAAGGAAGCCTTTGTTCTGCAAGGTGTATAAGGAAGCCTTTGGTCTGCAAGGTGTATAAGGAAGCCTTTGGTCGGCAAGGTGTATAAGGAAGCCTTTGGTCTGCAAGGTGTATAAAGAAGCCTTTGGTCTGCAAGGTGTATAAGGAAGCCTTTGGTCTGCAAGGTGTATAAGGAAGCCTTTGGTCGGCAAGGTGTATAAGGAAGCCTTTGGTCTGCAAGGTGTATAAGGAAGCCTTTGGTCGGCAAGGTGTATAAGGAAGCCTTTGGTCTGCAAGGTGTATAAGGAAGCCTTTGGTCTACAAGGTGTATAAGGAAGCCTTTGGTCTGCAAGTTGTATAAGGAAGCCTTCGGTCTGCAAGGTGTATAAGGAAGCATTTGGTCTGCAAGGTGTATAAGGAAGACTTTGGTTTGCAAGGTGTATAAGGAAGCATTTGGTCTGCAAGGTGTATAAGGAAGTCTTTGGTCTGCAAGGGGTATAAGGAAGCCTTTGGTCTGCAATGTGTACAAGGCAGCCTTTGGTTTGCAAGGTGTATAAGGAAGCCTTTGGTCTGCAAGGTGTATAAGGAAGACTTTGGCCTCCTAGGTATATAAAGAAACTTTCGGCATACCTATCTCAAAGCCTTTGGCTTATTGATTACTTCAAATTCCAAACAGACCAAAAAGGATCTAGAAGAGAACCTTTGCAAACGTTTAATAAATGTGTTTCTGAATTTTCAGGAGTCTAAATCTCATGATTGTTAGTCACCGGTAGAAAGTTGGTTTGGATATCTTTTACAAATAACTTTTCTTATATTTCTCATAGAGTTGTACTTAGCAGGTAGTATATTCTGGGCTCAGTCTATTTTTTTCGAATACCCCAACAAGCACTTCGTATAACTCACGAGTTATAGCAAGAGACTTGAACGCAGGAGGGAAATTCCCCGACTAATATAAGGCCAGGCAGCTCTGTGCCTCCACTGTAGATACAGTGGCGAACGAGGCATTGTGGTTGTGGCGGACCGATACTCATACCAGCAACGTTCGACCAATCAGCCGGCTCCGGGTAACTAGGTCTCTTGCTACGTCTCGCCACTAATATACGACTCCATAAACAGTGTAATATTCGCAAATATGAGCGGTTTCTTTACATCTGCCAAGACCGTAAGATATATCATATATTCGATGATGAATTTATAAAAGAATACACCAGGACGTGTTTGGGAACAGTTAGATGTCGAAGAAGTAATAAAAGACCTATTCAAGTTGTGCTTCGATGACACAATTGTTCCCTACTTGTGTCAAGGAGCACATTATTTTTTTCAAATGGGACTAGATTTTATTTTGATCCCTTAACAAAAGAGTGTTATGCTTCAACCTTGTGCAAGTAGTTATTTTAAAACACGTTAGGGATTCCTACATAAATTTCACTGACTGGGTAATATTGGCCTCTGTCAACCCTTGACGAAACACCGCCTTAATAAAGGCCATCAGGAGACATCGACATGATTCGTAGGAAAACCACTGGGAAGGATTAAGACACACACCAAATTTGTCTACACTCTTCGGGAAGCTACGGGTTGACGAATATTTTTACCACAGCTGCTGGCGCGTTATACCGGATGTTTACGTGTATAAGGCCACAGGAAGTTGATCTGTATGGACAGGATTGGTCGGAAGCCTTTAAAGCTGTGTTAATACCATTCATGTTGAAACTAGAGCCAAGTAAGTCACAGAATGTACAAGATGTCTGCCGAAAACAGTACAAAATCCCCAATCCTACTCCAGGGACTGCCACAAAACGGTGCACTATACAAAACTACCAATCGGTCAAGATTAGCGCGATACATACTAGATTAAAACCCTGTTCAATATCGGTTTGAAAATTCGATGCAGTGTGCTTATTGCCGAAAATGGAGCTTGCCGAAAATGGAACTTACCGAAAATAGCCATAAATGAAAGAGACAGCGTTCCGACGATAAGGAAACATTGATCGTCAAAATTTGGGCTCAACTTTCATCCTTTTTTTATTTTATTGCTGTCAAATTCAGAGCCTTATTATATAATTAATTTGTATATTGATCGATGTTAATGATTTATAAGTTTGCCAGAGAGCAATCTCGTATATTGACAGGGAGAACTGAATTGTTTAATTTATTAACGTCAGGAGGAAAGTTACAAAAGCTGAGTGTTATTTCGTTCTTAGTTTTTAACTCCAATTCGTCCTGAAAAGAAGCTTTAAAAATTGGATTTGTTAATTAGGTTTTGAAATGAAAAGCACAATCGTATTGTAACTTTATTTTAAACTTAAAACGTTAAAACGTAATAAAAACACGTGACGCAATACAAAACCTACTGGAGCAATATAAATATTGATACAATATTTTTATAAAAATCAATACAAATAAATGCTGATATAAGCAACAACGCTGATCAATATAACGTATGTTTATGTTATATTTTTTTGTACTAAGATTTTTCTCAGTTTTGACTCTTCTCCGTGTCAGTTTCTATAAATTGTCCTTCTGAAACAGTCTTTAATGGAATACCTGGAACAAAAACACACGAAAATTACTTTGTGTTATATATGTTAGGTTTATTATATTAATTTAAAACAACCTCTCACGACAAATTCAACAAATTTTTATTTTAACCTTATGTACATTTCGACTACAAAGTAATCATCTTCAGAGATATTTTTACAAATAACAGTTATTTGTAAAAATACCTCTGAAGATGATTACTTTGTAGTCGAAATGTACATAAGGTTAAAATAAAATTTGTTGAATTTGTGGTGAGAGGTTGTTTTAAATTAATATAAACATTTACGCCACAGTTGCTTTAAGTTGTTGATGTTAGTTTTATATTTAAGAGTATCTTTTAATAACCAATAAACCTTTGGGTTATCAAAATTAGAAACTACTTACCGTACAAAAAAGTAAATAAAAAAAATAAAAACTTCGATTTAAATTCTTTATATACTCATCTTCATTTCTGTTAGGAATAATTCTATATACGCGTATTTAAGTACAGTTTTCTAGCTTTCCTAACGTTACAATATTCTCCTCTGTTGACGCGTTTCAGATTAGCTTCATTCTCAATACTTAAATCGTACTGTTCTCCCAAACTTTGAGTTCATCTTTATGTACTATTAGACATGCTCCCACCACATCCAGGCATCGGTTACTATTGGTGCACGCCTGCTCTTGCTTCTTGGGTCGAACTACTTAATAATTTTAAACACAACGTCCGACTGTGTATAGGAAAAGCAGAAAACTGTACTTAGATATGCTGTTATTTAAAGCAACATAGCTCTAAACGGTAAACGTGTTGAAATAATAAAGTTCCAAAAGGAGAACTGAGTAGATATTGTTCCCCATTTGAGCTCCCTGGTTTTGGCGCCCAGAACCCACCCACGCCTCGTGATCTATACTATTAAAATCATATACATTTTTAAAAATAAAATAAATATTCAGTGGGGCTGGCCTACAGAAGTAAATACCTTATATGAAGAATGTACTTAAGTGAGGTTTTATTAAAATCTATTTGAAAGAAAGCCTTTAGATGTTAAAAAATTAACTAAATACAAATTTTATCTAACGAATTTCATTTAAATAGATTCTTAAAATATGTCACACGAGCTTAAGGAAAGTTTCATTTTAAAAATTGGAATGAAAATATATAATTCATAATCTAAATATTGAAATAATTAGAGACTGATTTTTAGAAATATAATCAAATTATTATATTTATTATATGATAATAATAGAGTTTAACGATAACATAATATACAATACATAATGTAACATAACCTACGTGTTAAAGCAGATGTTCTACAACAAAACTTATAACATAAAATCAGTTGTTGTATGAAACCTCATAACTTATTTTAAGCTAAAGTAATTGCATACTTTACATATATGCTTTATACAACTAATAGATGAGTCGAGCGTTAATGTTTGAGATGATTTTCCTGCCTTAAAAAACATAGACTCATACCCAGTTAAAAGAAGTACTCAGTAAAAAATCGTGGACCACAGTCGTTTGTAAAGTAATATACATAAAGAAACACCCTTGGAGAACATAAAATAAATATCTAGCTCCACTTCTGTCTTTCTACACTTTCTCATTCATGAGGATGGTAAATCATAATTTAACTCTATGGGTATTTAAAAAAAATCTGTCAGTTTTCTTCCGAATTATTGTTTTAACTACAATGAACTCCCTTCTCTCTTTCCTAACATTTGGGCACGTTATATTGTATGAAGGTTTTCATGTTTTCTCTCACGGCATTATTGAGGTATAGATATTTTATAATCTTTATACAATTTGCAATTTCCGCCCTATGCAATACCTCCTCATCAGTCCCCCTCCACACCCAGGGGAACCTCAGCAAAGTCAGTTTCCATGTTCTTCATTAATTTTACACAGTGATACATAAAATACGCCGTCTGTTTGAATACAAAAAGCAATGAGTACATTTTTAATCAGTAAAACCTTTTTTCCACTTCTCACCATCATAGTCATACAGAAAGTTATAAAAGAACTGTTTGTTTCTTTAATTTATGTACAGGTTTATAGGCTACATAGCTCCGCACAGTTCAGTTGTACATGTCTTAAAGATTTTGTAACTACTGGTTCAGTCTCATTCAATGATGTCTTGTGTAACTATTATATTGTAGTTATTCAAGCAAGTGAGTTTATGTAAATACAGGCGCGACGAGATAGATAGCGTCACACCAACTGCTTTAAAGTGATATGATAAAGTTAATTTACAACTGCCATTAAATATTGTTGGATACTGTTTAAAAATTAAAATAAATTATTCAATGAGTTATTAACTTTATGTGAATAAATTAACAAAAGTAATTTGAGGTTAGAAATTTAGCTGAAAAACTAAAACGTTTTTTAGCTCACGGCTTTAAAGGCTTCCGTTAAACCTTATAGATAATGTAAACCTCAAGAAAGAAACAGTTTTCTGGTTGAAGATTTTCCAACTGGGTCAGAAAATATGTTCTTTATAACAAAACAAAAGACTTTTGACTGTAATAGGATAAAAACACTGGCAGGTTATGAGTAAGAAATCAGCTGCATAAAGTACAGTGTTTCTAACCTTCAAACAAAAAACATATAAAAGCTATAATTGCAAGAAAGATTAAGTTAAAGAGAAAATATTAGTTTGGTCATAATGGAGACTGGATTATGATGTGCGTAAATGGGCGGAAGAAACACTCAAATACGTACTTATGACGTCAACAATCCTCTTTATCTGGCGAGCCAATTACCTCTTCCGGAGCGACTGGTAGTCCCTCTTCGTTTAATACAGAATTGCCGTATGAGGCAGATCTACCTTGACTCCCTTATGCTTGTTTACGTAACAGGAGGATTATTATATTCACAAATTTCGCTATTTTCATCAAGCGTAAAGCATTAAATTTTCATCAAGCATTAAATTACCTTGTACGATATCACCAAAATATTAAACATATCTCAAGAAACTTTATCAGTACCTGACATCATGTGGCCAGCCAGAGTCGTTTACAGGAATTACATCTACTGTCAACCGTTGTAAAGAGAAATATTAGCCAGCTACGTAATATATATATATATATATATATTATAACAAAATATAAAAAATATGTGTTCTTGTAAACTAATAATAAAAAAATAAGGTTATTCAACCACAAGTATTATTTACTAATTTTCATTCAAATAATAAATATTACTGGTATTTGAATAACCTCAGTTGTTACTGAAAAGTGTGTATATATATATACATGCCAAATATTCATGCAAAACAAGGAAAAATACTTGGATAAAATTTATTTAAATGTTTTCAATGTATATTAATACCGGCATTTACAAAACATTAAACAAATAATCAAAACTGTTATTAATTTTTTTAAATTAATTTTTTAATTTTTTAAAAAATGATGGAACCTTTATTCTGAAAGACCGTTAAACGATATTTTATATAGATATTGTTCATTGTTTTGGATTTAATATAGTTGTAATAAATTATATGAAAGGAAAGTATTGCCAATTTGTGTATAAACACGTAATAATGAACAATATAAAGGCCGCAGTGGTACAATATATTGCAATAAAAATATTGAAAACAACCCAATACCCAAAAAATAGCTAATAATATAAGTTACATAGGATTAAACCTTTACTAATTAGCGTGTATTATTAGTTATTTTGGATTATTTTACTGGTATTGGGGTTGTTTCCAATATTTTTATTGTAACCTAATAATAATCATAATACCTATAACATTAAATTAAACTATTAATATGACATATATTATTATTATTATTATTATATCTTATTATTGTAATAAAACACTTTTTTTTCTTTAAGGAGAATTCTTGCATAGGAAAGTGTGATATTAATTTTACAATTAAACAATAATTAATAATGAATATATACTTACATAAATGAGAATGAATATTTAGATTGGTTTTTAAATAAAGTCCGGGGATTTACCCACTGGCAGATCACGATCGACACATCACAGGTATCAGGATCTGGTATGTCGGGTGGGATCATGTTTTGGCCGCGGTTGAACTGCGGCGTTTCTGCCCTAAAGTACCCATCATCACTTTATACAGCTTACTCGTAAAACGTATAGTTGTGGTCACTTTTGATAGCGTGTTGAATGCATGTTTGGGGGCTACGCCCCGGTTTAAGACAGATAAGCGGAGCAGGAAGAAAGAGGTTTGGCCGCGACAACACACACACACACACACACACACACACACACACACACACACACACACACACACACACACACACACACACAGACACACACACACACACACACACACACACACACACACACACACACACACACACACACACACACACACACACACAGACACACACACACACACACACACACACACAGACACACACACACACACACACACACACAGACACACACACACACACACACACACACACACACACACACACACACACACACACACACACACACACACACACACACACACACACACACACACACACACACACACACACACACAAACACACACACACACACACATATATATATACATATATATATATATATATAATATTAATAAATAAGAATTTTTTCAATACGTGATTGAAGGTTTAGGGAATTTCCATATCTCATAATACCACTTATGAAGAATAGTTTCTTAACTAAAATCTCACCTCTTGCTGCCACTACAACAGAACCTTACAAAGTGCATACTGACTCACCTGCTTCTTTGTCTTCCGCCGATTTTTGGGGTTCATTCCATGGCTGGACGTCGGTGGATCCGAATACAAGAAACACAGCATTCCCAATGAACATGATCAAGGCGATGATGTAATACACAATGTTCCACTGATGTATGTCTGACTAAAACATAAACCAGTGCTATATAGTTTGATAAAAAATCCTTGACAAATTATTGTAACATAAAATTATTCACTGATCTCAATGAATATCTTTTAATTTTCTAAGTTTCTACTGAATCATACATTATTAAGATGAGTGTCATAGTTTTATCCCGTCTATGACTTGTTTATAAGAAACTTTATTGACACAATTTAGAGCCTCAACAATCACAACCTTGTTTATAATGTTCGCATCTACTTTATTTATTATTTCTTAAATACGTTTTACATATTTATACATTTTCCGTTATAATGAGGTTTTTCAATTCTCAAACAATATTGGTTAATTTTTTAAATATATTTTTATTGAACTTCGTCCTTCTTTCATGAGGTTTGTAGTGAAATTGGGTAGAATGTTTTTGGATTTATCCGTATTTTGTGTGCTCATTATACCTAGTCTTATGTTTGGATTTATAATTTCCGTCCTGTTAGTGTATACCATGTTCCACGTGTATTTGAATTTAATTTCATACACTCAGTTTCTATAAAACTTGCTTTTCTATAGTCATACATACAATATGACTCAATTTATCCTACACGGCTGCTATTAGATGAACCCACACAACTGGAAGAAAATGTCATGAAACTAATATTCTCGTGGAATAAAAATCGCCTTATAAAATAAAAAAGTTTCAAAAAAAAAATTAATTATATAAAAATAATAAATAAACAAATATAGAATAAGTCTAATGAATGATTTAACATTTAAATTACTCTAAAATTAAACGAAGAAATAGTGGGAGATGGTTGTTCAAAATTTTTATCTTTGTGACGGAGCGTAGGGCCATCGCAGTGTGTGTGTGTGTGTGTGTGTGTGTGTGTGTGTGTGTGTGTGTGTGTGTGTGTGTGTGTGTGTGTGTGTGTGTACCCTTGGATATAATATATAAATATATATATATATATATATATATATATATATATATCGAAGGATTGTATAATCCTTGGAGGAAATTCGTTCCCTTGTTATATGTTGTATATATATATATATATATATATATATATATATATATATATATACTGTATAATAAAGTTACGTACGAGGCTAGAGAATAAATTTAGTTGGTATCCACAAAAAAAAAAATAGTCTGTAGAATAATTAAGCAAAAGCGACAAGAATAGTTACTAAAATACGGACAAAGTACTTAACTATTGTTCTATTTCACGTTTAGTCATAAAGGGGCTGTGGGAACCTTTATCTAAAGAAGGGTCCAAGTATTTTAAGATGGGAGTTTCCAAGGACCAAAATACCTGATATAATAACACTGTACCGTTAGAGAAAGCTATTTGTGAAAGCTGTGAGAATCGCCAGATTTAACTAAAATACATAAGGAAGAGAGATTGTGCGAGGTTTGAAAAGTAAGTTATCGGAAGAGGAGTCTTCTAGGAACTTCAGAAGAGGGCAGACGTATTGGGGGGGGGGATAAGTAGAAGCAATGTAAAAATGGGCAACTTTTGTTTATTAGAATTAAGAGAATTGTAAGTTTTTGTATGTGTATAATTTAAAAGTGCGCCGTAAATAGTTTAGTGAAGAATTAGGAAAATAAGTTAGTTATGTGAAAACGTGCAGCGAAGCAGCTATCAATGGTCAAGATTCAGGAACTCATCAAACAATAAGTACTTTCTTCTTAAATAAAAATTAGCCAACCGAGCCTTATAAACCTATTAATGGATTGGTATAAAATATTAATGTAGTTTTTTTCACCACTTTCTAATTTATAAAAGATCTATAATAATGACCCGAGAGAAAGAGCAAATAACACTGTAATTATTAAACGTTATTGTATTAAAAACCTCAGCCTCAAGAGTCCACCATTTTTAGTAATTTTAATATTAGTTAAGCAACTAATCTTTCTCACTGCATAGTGTTAAAGTAATTTGGTATAATGTGTAATAAATTAAATGTCAGGAATAAATGCAAGTGATGTTAAAATTTTATATGATTGTTAATTATTTAGAAACCTGAAGGTGTGACCATAGAAGATAAGGTAAGACTTATTTTAACTAACTTAGGTTATAATATATATAATTTTTCTGTAGAAATGTAATATGTAATATTTTTGCTGGGTGAGTCCTTGTTTCTCCTTCAAGATTGATTGACTTCTTGATTGGTTAGTACAGGTCACTAGGCGGATGAATGGAACTGGCGAAACTAAGGGTCTCTTTTTCCCTCACTTCTGAGCTATTGATTATGCTAATTGTGTTTGCAAAAAAAAGTTTAAAAATTATTTAACTTATTTTAACTCTTGTATATAAGGTATTGTAATGTTCTTAATATTTGTGTATGAAAACACTTTTGAGAATAATTATATTTTACTTTGTGTTAAACTATATAAAATGTAGTACGTACTTCGTCTTGTAAAATATAACCGGCGACGAGGGGGGCGATGAAAGAAGCAGAGTTTGCCAGGCAGTTCGTAAGTCCCATCAAAATGCCTGCAAAATTTGGTCCCAAATCCAGGTGATTGCTTAAATGTCCAAAGAACACGCCAAAGTTCATAGCTGTTGCTAACGTTAGCATCACTATGGCCAGAGTTGTGGTCTTGCACATGGTCAGTATTATCAAGCCCCCAGCCGTGCCCCACATCCCTGAAAGACAAACATATTCAAGAAACATAGCAAAGAACGTGTTAGGAATTTAATACAAATCACTTATTTCTGAGAAAAATACATATTTAAATAAAAAGACATCCAAATGGTTGAAAATAATTTTTTTATGTGATTGAATTAATATAATATTGGAAAAAGTAGCTCCACAATAAACTAAAATATAAACTGAAATATCTACATTTAATGCGCACACCAGGGTTACAATGTTCGTACGATAAAACTATTGGAAGCTACTACGACATGTTATACCATCAATAGTGTTTAACTATAAAACTACATAGTTTTAGTAGTATCAAAGAACTTCGTATTTCAAGAATAACTCTAAAGTTTGTTTGTGAAACAATTCCTTCTCTATACCCTCGTCATCCCTTCCATGTTATGTGGTTGTTCTACTAAATGCATTCAGGATATTCCCATGTATCTATGACGCGCTCGTGCGAGAGAACTAGATAAGAAAGGAGTGTGTGTGTGTGAGAGAGAGAGAGAGAGAGAGAGTGTGAGAGAGAGAGAGTGAGAGAAAAAGAGAGTGTCTCCAATATATATATATATATATATATATATATATATATATATATAATATATATATATATATATATATATATATATATATATATATATATATATATATATTTATATATATATATATATATATATATTTATATATATATATATATATATATATATATATATATATATATATATATACATACATACTTATAGCTGCGTAAATATATAGCCTATGTTTGTAAAAAAATAATTACGAAACTGTAAAGATTTCAACTTTCGGAAACAATTTATTAATAGATACATTAAAAACCTAATCCTAATATATCTCGTAGATGTAAAATGTAAATAATATTTCACAATATTCTTTTTGCGTTAACCAGAAAGGAAATAGTTTTGACACTTAAATACGGAACGCTGCCAAGGTTCCGTGAACCAGGGAGACACGTGTTAGCTTTAGCTACCTACTAGTGTACAAACATACCTACTACAGTAAAAAGTTTCGAAACCAAATAAAGTCATGCAGATTTAATTCTAAGAATACGTGCAGTTACAAGTTTATCTTTCATTGCATTGTGACTCACATTTTCTTCTATACAACTGTTTTATTCTCAATAGTTTTTTTAAAAATTACAAATGGTTACTTTGCTCTGGTCGATATTACTACTTTCTATAAAAAAAACATAAAATAGTTACAAAACATTTCGGAAACATAAAACTAACCTTCTGACGGTGCCACTGAGTAATGTATATAAAAAGTTTGCTACTGACTGTAGCTACAGACTATGCTTAACACTTTATTATTGTAAGAATAAACGAGTTGTGGGGTTTTAAAAAAGTAAACCCCTATAATGAACAAATGGAAACTAATATGTAGAATAACAAAACCTAATAGTACGTAAGTATAGTAAATTTGCTACAGTAACTAAAATGAAGTTAATTGTAAAATACTCAAGTAAATGTATGTAGGTGGGTGCATATAAAAGAGAATATATATGAAAACATTTATAAACAATGCAAATTATAAACAGAGCAGCGATACGCTTTATAAGGGAACACAATAGCGAGACCATTGTTGATCTACGCAACAATACAGAGTTGATGTCACGAAAAGAACTAAACAAAAATAAATAATTTATTGAGAAGATTAAGGTTCTTTATAATACAATTGGAAAGACAATGGGTTCCATATCACTGTCACATATTTACCAATGGTATTCCACATCTTCTTAGCAGCGCCTTTGGACAACAGTTTCCGTTCGACGATGGAATCGGCAACTTTAGAACACACCATAGTCAGCACCCAGTTCAGTATGTATGGCAGTGCTGAAATAACGCCATTCTGTAAGGGAGACATTTTACAACTTTAACAATGACCTTGAGGCTTCGTATGTTGGTGCAGCCTTGTAATGTGATTGGCTGTCGAAGTACGTACAGTTAACTCTATATTCTGAGTGAAGTGGGAGAAATCGCAACCGCTATTTTAACCTTACTGTGAAGAAAAGGTTAGAACGAACTGCGCAAAAATAAATTTCTACATAAACGGAAAAATACAGTATAAAATATTCATTGTAAATAAAAAGTAAATAAATAAAATACAAGAAACTACATTTAAAGTAGACTGTATAAAATCCAATCAGTTGATATGAGAAGCACATTTAAGTTTAGTCTTAAAAGACTTTATGAAAACCGTGTCTAATTGACAGACTTTACACGTTTTGATTTTTCTTTCTCTTGCTACAAATACAAATATAAATGTGGCTAATATTATAACTATTCCTTTATCATAAATGTATTTTATTATTCTAATAAACTAACCTATAAGGGGGAAATGTTTTAGTAAAAAACAACCCAGGCTGGGTTAAAGGGATACAATAATAGTCCATTTGTTCGCCATTGAGTAGGCTGCTAACGGCTGCTAATAAAGAAAGCAGACAGAAATGGTTCTTAAAAGGGTACTCATTTATTAAAGTGAAAATATAAAATGTCGGTTGCTTACAAAGGTATTGAAACCGAATTAATGTAGTAAATTAATTAATTACAAATAGGGTTTTCGAAATAAAAATAAGATCATTAAAACTAATCCTAAATATACAATAATAACACAAAAACTGAAATAAAACAAAAGATTTAAACATGAATAACGTTTTTGTTCTTGAATGAAAAACTATGATAAATAGGAAATTAATTATAATTTTTTTAAAATACCGAGATTTTGTTGTTGTTCATGACGAGCTGGTTGTTAAACACCTAATCACTTTGAAATTACTCGCAAGCAGACATTCAATTATTATAAATTGACCTTAAATTTGGAGGAAACGTTTTCGTCTTACGTTTCTGGTGGGGTTGAGGAAGTCGTAAGAAAAGGTTACATACAAGTGTAACTTAACAGAGGCTGAAGAAATGGTAAGACGAAAACGTTTCCTCCAAGTGTAAGTTAACAGAGACTGAAGACGTCGTAAGACGAAAACGTTTCCTCCAAGTCTAAGTTAACAGGGGCTGAAGACGTCGTAAGACGAAAAAGTTTCCTCCAAGTGTAAGTTAACAGGGGCTGAAGACGTCGTAAGACGAAAACGTTTCCTCCAAGTGTAAGTTACCAGGGGCTGAAGACGTCGTAAGACGAAAACGTTTCCTCCAAGTCTAAGTTAACAGGGGCTGAAGACGTCGTAAGACGAAAACGTTTCCTCCAAGTCCAAGTTAACAGGGGCTGAAGACGTCGTAAGACGAAAACGTTTCCTCCAAGTGTAAGTTAACAGGGGCTGAAGACGTCGTAAGACGAAAACGTTTCCTCCCAGTGTAAATTAACAGAGATTGAAGAAGTCGTAAGAAAACGTTACATACAAGTGTAACTTAACAGAGACTGAAGAAGTCGTAAGACGAAAACGTTTCCTCCGAGTGTAAATTAACAGAGGCTGAAGAAGACGTAAGAAAACGTTACATACAAGTGTAACTTAACAGAGACTGAAGAAGTCGTAAGACGAAAACGTTTCCTCCAAGTGTAAATTAACAGAGGCTGAAGAAGTCGTAAGAAGACGTAAGTGTAACTTAACAGAGACTGAAGAAGTCGTAAGACGAAAACGTTTCCTCCAAGTGTAAGTTAACAGAGGCTGAAGAAGTCGTAAGAAAACGTTACATACAAGTGTAACTTAACAGAGACTGAAGAAGTCGTAAGACGAAAACGTTTCCTCCAAGTGTAAATTAACAGAGGCTGAAGAAGTCGTAAGAAGACGTAAGTGTAACTTAACAGAGACTGAAGAAGTCGTAAGACGAAAACGTTTCCTCCAAGTGTAAATTAACAGAGGCTGAAGAAGTCGTAAGAAAACGTTACATACAAGTGTAACTTAACAGAGACTGAAGAAGTCGTAAGACGAAAATGTTTCCTCCAAGTGTAAGTTAACAGGGGCTGAAGACGTCGTAAGACGAAAACGTTTTTTCCAAGTGTACGTTACAGAGGCTGAAGAAGTCGTAAAAGGAAAACGTTTTCACCAAGTGTAAGTTAACAAAGGCTGAAGAAGTCGTAAGAAAACGTTACATACAAATGTAACTAAGCCTAACAGAGGCTGAAGAAGTGGTAATACGAAAACGTTTCCTCCAAGTGTAAATTAACAGAGGCTGAAGAAGTGGTAATACGAAAACGTTTCCTCCAAGTGTAAATTAACAGAGGCTGAAGATGTCGTAAGTCACAAACTGAAGAATCGTTTCCTCAAAGTGTAAGTTGACAAATTAACAACTTATATTAATAGAATGTCTGGCCGCAAGTGACTTCAAAGTGTAATACGTTTTTTTAAATAATTAGAAAGAATTTAATTTTGAACTCTCATTCTGACTCGCAATTCACACATACGTCTGAGTTGCAGTAGCAAATGTAGGAATAGCTGTCCTCTGACCAGTCTGTGTTTGCCCACTGAAAATACGCTGAATCAAATCTTGACTCGGTTTGAACTTATATAACCTTTTCAACACACCAAACAAAACTTCCCTTTTCATCTCCGCCACTTTTTAATCGAAATTCTTGGTCTAGTTTTTTGGCTTCAGTTTTTTCATCTTTTTCAGTTTTTTTTTTTTGCTTAGTTGGATTGCTACTTTTGCTTCTTATAATAAAAGTACAACAACATTTTCTTACCATACTTTAAGAATAAAAGTATTAGGCTATTATAGTTGGTTTCTATTTATGGTAGATGTAAATTTATAAAATTTTATAACTTTTGTAATTTATTCAAATAAAAAAATATGCAATAAAAAACTAGAGGTTGAAAATTTAAAAATAACACACACTTGTTAAAATGAAAAATTCAAACCATACTTACATCTTTAATGTTCACGTGGTAGGCGGAGCTTAAATAGGACGGTATCAAACCTAGAAGAGTCCAAAAGCCCCAAAACTCGCAAAACTGCGTGAACAGGAGTACCCACAAAGGAAATGATAGGCAGATTTCCAACCAAGGTATTTTCATTTTCTGAGTACAAACAAGGTTTTCAACATATTGGCAATAAAACAATTGTTATTGTCACTAGTACTAATTTACTTAAAGGTATTTTAAAATTTTATAAAAGGAGAAACGGAATTTTTCTTCTTATTATTTCTAAGAGCTGTGGTTTACAACCTCCGACAGGCTATTAATAAAAGTTAATTAATTGTAAAAAACAAAAAGGTAGCTAAATTGGATGTTAGTATAAGATATATTCACCGTGGGGAGATAGAGACACATTTCGTACCTCCGAACAAGTTTCTCAATACACTCTATATAAAATGTTGCAGCCAATCATTGTAACTCCTCGTTAGTTTGAAAGCACTGTCTCTTTAACGACTTCTTCATCTCAGGTAAAGGACGGAAGTCACAAGGGGTTTAGCATTGTGTAAAGCTTTAATTTTCAGGTTAAACAAGTTTTTAAACTCCAAACCGTTTTATAGAATCTCTCTAGAATACGACAATTAGCAGAACATATGTTACGGGGAAATTAAGGCGCAAAGGAAGTAGAATCTTACAGATATCCAGGAACAACTCAAGATGGGACCGAGTAGAAAAAATACGTATGAGAATAGAAAAATAGAGAACTTCGTGCAGTAGTTGAAAATGAATTATTACCTGAAACAGCTTAAAAAACAACGTTTAAAATATGATTCCGATACTTTTTTAAGGAAGCACGAAAAATTGTTGAAAGTTTAATGAAAAAAGTAGGGAACATTGTTATGTAGGCCTATAGATGTTTTCTGCGAGTATTATGAACTGACTTTACCGAAAAAGCAATGGTAAGGAGAGATAGAAAGAATGAAAGAAAGACAGAAAGGGAAAGAGAGAAAGGCAGAGAGAGAAAAATGAGAGAGATAGAGAGAGAAGAGAGACACTCTGTGTTTCATGGTATAAGACCAATTACTATTCTAAGAGAGAGAGAGAGAGAGAGAGAGAGAGAGAGAGAGAGAGAGAGAGACAATTAGGGGAATCAGGCTATCTCCTAAGGTACAGAAAATATAGAACCACGTGACCCAATAAGTGCAGACTCTCTTAGTTTTCATAACTTGAATTAATGGTTAGGATTGCCGTCTGGCCGACAAAGCATTCCACCGCAAATAAAATAAAAACACCTTAAATAATAGCTAACATTCAAGAAGGACAAGTTGCATGAAGAAGAGAATTCCCCATTTAGTTATAGATAAAACTGTAAATGTTCTTGAATGATCTAAAATTCCTATTTTTATAAAAAATGAAATTGTTAAACTTGAATACAAAAATGAAGAAACATAACGAGATCTATTAATATCGTAAAATTTTGAAATTTTTTAGTACAAAAATTTTGAACGAATAATCATCTTTACACACTTTTTTACTCGATGACGTTTGAGCTAACGATGACTCGATGAAATCCCTCTCTTGTTTCGAGATAAAGGAATGCTCCTCGGGACTATTAGCTCCTAAGTAGGCCCACAGAAGTGACCAGAGGATCCCGCTGGATCCCGACAGGTAGAATATGCTAGGCCATCCTCCAGAACTTTCCGCCAGGATTCCTGCAAAGAAAAGTGTCACAATTGTGCCCACTTGTGATCCTGAAAAATACACAACGTCAATCAGTGACAAACTCAAGCGTTCAGCTTCACAACCAACTGGATACTCTGTGGCCGAAATTGTAACTTTCCAATAAACACGGCAGATTTCATCAATATTATAACCAAGCAAATGATTCTAGAAATTATTTAGAGAAAGAAACAGTCCATTGAAAATATAGGTCTTTATATCATTTTAAATAAAATAAAACAAAATCTTAAGTAGCATATTTGCAGAGCCTTATTAGGTCTACTATATACTCCAGAACTTCTATCTGATACTTTGAGTTCAACATTACATAACGTAAGGTATTTGGCGAAATAACTTGAAAGAAATATGCTTTACAAAACATCCACATTATAGCTTTCTATTTTTTTTACTTGTTTATCAATAATGAGTTGTGTCACTGCATCGAGGCGTTTCATCGTTTCGGAATATTTTCCAATAACTCATGACCAATTAATTTCAGTTAATTGTAACGGAACCAACCACATCCATATTTGTAAAAAAAAAACTATTATCAAAAGCAAATTATTGAGCTCTTACTGGCTTCAAAGTGCTCACCTGAAAACATAAACGCCAAAAATACGTTTCGCTCCTGGGGAGGTGCCCACTTCGCCAATAGAGCAAAAAAACTGGGGAAGAAGCAGCCCTGAAATAAAATATGACAGACCTCATTATTTACATCACCTTTTTTTTGTATTAGATTTCTAACCTGTTTATGTTTAACTCTTTAGTCTAATTACATCTTGAAACGCAATATTGATATATGTATTTATATTTCTTAGTCTCTGAAATTCCTGTTTAAAGGTTTTACAAAAACATTCTACCATAGGTTGATACTATTTATTATAACATCTACATTCTTGTATTTACATCTTTATTATTAAACTCTTGGAATGTCAATTTTTGATTTTAAAATTCTCAGAGGCTGCTTACTGTACCGGGTTACTATACCTGCTTAGTGTACCGGGTTACTACACCTGCTTACTGTACCGGGTTACAATACCTGCTTAGTGTACCGGGTTACTACACCTGCTTACTGTACCGGGTTACTATACCTGCTTACTGTACCGGGTTACTATACCTGCTTACTGTACCGGGTTACAATACCTGCTTAGTGTACCGGGTTACTATACCTGCTTACTGTACCGGGTTACTATACCTGCTTACTGTACCGGGTTACTATACCTGCTTAGTGTACCGGGTTACTACACCTGCTTACTGTACCGGGTTACTATACCTGCTTAGTGTACCGGGTTACTATACCTGCTTACTGTACCGGGTTACTATACCTGCTTACTGTACCGGGTTACTACACCTGCTTACTGTACCGGGTTACTATACCTGCTTAGTGTACCGGGTTACTATACCTGCTTAGTGTACCGGGTTACTATACCTGCTTAGTGTACCGGGTTACTACACCTGCTTACTGTACCGGGTTACTATACCTGCTTAGTGTACCGGGTTACTATACCTGCTTAGTGTACCGGGTTACTACACCTGCTTACTGTACCGGGTTACTATACCTGCTTAGTGTACCGGGTTACTATACCTGCTTAGTGTACCGGGTTACTATACCTGCTTAGTGTACCGGGTTACTACACCTGCTTACTGTACCGGGTTACTATACCTGCTTACTGTACCGGGTTACTATACCTGCTTACTGTACCGGGTTACTATACCTGCTTAGTGTACCGGGTTACTATACCTGCTTAGTGTACCGGGTTACTACACCTGCTTACTGTACCGGGTTACTACACCTGCTTACTGTACCGGGTTACTATAACTGCTTAGTGTACCGGGTTACTATACCTGCTTAGTGTACCGGGTTACTACACCTGCTTACTGTACCGGGTTACTATACCTGCTTAGTGTACCGGGTTACTATACCTGCTTACTGTACCGGGTTACTACACCTGCTTACTGTACCGGGTTACTACACCTGCTTACTGTACCGGGTTACTATACCTGCTTAGTGTACCGGGTTACTATACCTGCTTAGTGTACCGGGTTACTATACCTGCTTAGTGTACCGGGTTACTACACCTGCTTACTGTACCGGGTTACTATACCTGCTTAGTGTACCGGGTTACTACACCTGCTTACTGTACCGGGTAACTACACCTGCTTACTGTACCGGGTTACTATACCTGCTTACTGTACCGGGTTACTATACCTGCTTACTGTACCGGGTTACTATACCTGCTTACTGTACCGGGTTACTATGCCTGGTTACTGTACCGGGTTACTATGCCTGGTTACTGTACCGGGTTACTATACCTGCTTACTGTACCGGGTTACTATACCTGCTTACTGTACCGGGTTACTACACCTGCTTACTGTACCGGGTTACTATACCTGCTTACTGTACCGGGCTACTACACCTGCTTACTGTACCGGGTTACTACACCTGCTTACTGTACCGGGTTACTACACCTGCTTACTGTACCGGGTTACTACACCTGCTTACTGTACCGGGTTACTACACCTGCTTACTGTACCGGGTTACTATACCTGCTTAGTGTACCGGGTTACTACACCTGCTTACTGTACCGGGTTACTATACCTGCTTAGTGTACCGGGTTACTATACCTGCTTAGTGTACCGGGTTACTATACCTGCTTAGTGTACCGGGTTACTACACCTGCTTACTGTACCGGGTTACTATACCTGCCTAGTGTACCGGGTTACTATACCTGCTTAGTGTACCGGGTTACTATACCTGCTTACTGTACCGGGTTACTACACCTGCTTACTGTACCGGGTTACTATACCTGCTTACTGTACCGGCCTACTACACCTGCTTACTGTACCGGGTTACTACACCTGCTTACTGTACCGGGTTACTACACCTGCTTACTGTACCGGGTTACTACACCTGCTTACTGTACCGGGTTACTACACCTGCTTACTGTACCGGGTTACTATACCTGCTTAGTGTACCGGGTTACTACACCTGCTTACTGTACCGGGTAACTACACCTGCTTACTGTACCGGGTTACTATACCTGCTTACTGTACCGGGTTACTATACCTGCTTACTGTACCGGGTTACTATACCTGCTTACTGTACCGGGTTACTATGCCTGGTTACTGTACCGGGTAACTACACCTGCTTACTGTACCGGGTTACTATACCTGCTTACTGTACCGGGTTACAATACCTGCTTAGTGTACCGGGTTACTATACCTGCTTACTGTACCGGGTTACTATACCTGCTTACTGTACCGGGTTACTACACCTGCTTACTGTACCGGGTTACTATACCTGCTTACTGTACCGGGTTACAATACCTGCTTAGTGTACCGGGTTACTATACCTGCTTACTGTACCGGGTTACTACACCTGCTTACTGTACCGGGTAACTACACCTGCTTACTGTACCGGGTTACTATACCTGCTTACTGTACCGGGTTACAATACCTGCTTAGTGTACCGGGTTACTATACCTGCTTACTGTACCGGGTTACTATACCTGCTTACTGTACCGGGTTACTATACCTGCTTACTGTACCGGGTTACTATGCCTGGTTACTGTACCGGGTAACTACACCTGCTTACTGTACCGGGTTACTATACCTGCTTACTGTACCGGGTTACTACACCTGCTTACTGTACCGGGTAACTACACCTGCTTACTGTACCGGGTTACTATACCTGCTTACTGTACCGGGTTACTATACCTGCTTAGTGTACCGGGTTACTATACCTGCTTACTGTACCGGGTTACTATACCTGCTTACTGTACCGGGTTACAATACCTGGTTACTGTACCGGGTTACTATACCTGCTTACTGTACCGGGTTACAATACCTGCTTAGTGTACCGGGTTACTACACCTGCTTACTGTACCGGGTAACTACACCTGCTTACTGTACCGGGTTACTATACCTGCTTACTGTACCGGGTTACTATGCCTGGTTACTGTACCGGGTTACAATACCTGCTTAGTGTACCGGGTTACTATACCTGCTTACTGTACCGGGTTACTATGCCTGGTTACTGTACCGGGTTACAATACCTGCTTAGTGTACCGGGTTACTACACCTGCTTACTGTACCGGGTTACTACACCTGCTTACTGTACCGGGTTACTATACCTGCTTACTGTACCGGGTAACTACACCTGCTTACTGTACCGGGTTACTATGCCTGGTTACTGTACCGGGTTACAATACCTGCTTAGTGTACCGGGTTACTATACCTGCTTACTGTACCGGGTTACTATGCCTGGTTACTGTACCGGGTTACAATACCTGCTTAGTGTACCGGGTTACTACACCTGCTTACTGTACCGGGTTACTATACCTGCTTACTGTACCGGGTTACTATGCCTGGTTACTGTACCGGGTTACAATACCTGCTTAGTGTACCGGGTTACTACACCTGCTTACTGTACCGGGTTACTATACCTGCTTACTGTACCGGGTTACTATGCCTGGTTACTGTACCGGGTTACAATACCTGCTTAGTGTACCGGGTTACTACACCTGCTTACTGTACCGGGTTACTACACCTGCTTACTGTACCGGGTAACTACACCTGCTTACTGTACCGGGTAACTACACCTGCTTACTGTACCGGGTTACTATGCCTGGTTACTGTACCGGGTTACAATACCTGCTTAGTGTACCGGGTTATTATACCTGCTTACTGTACCGGGTTACTATACCTGCTTACTGTACCGGGTTACTACACCTGCTTACTGTACCGGGTTACTATACCTGCTTACTGTACCGGGTTACTATGCCTGGTTACTGTACCGGGTTACAATACCTGCTTAGTGTACCGGGTTACTACACCTGCTTACTGTACCGGGTTACTATACCTGCTTACTGTACCGGGTTACTATGCCTGGTTACTGTACCGGGTTACAATACCTGCTTAGTGTACCGGGTTACTACACCTGCTTACTGTACCGGGTTACTACACCTGCTTACTGTACCGGGTTACTATACCTGCTTACTGTACCGGGTAACTACACCTGCTTACTGTACCGGGTTACTATGCCTGGTTACTGTACCGGGTTACTATACCTGCTTACTGTACCGGGTTACTATGCCTGCTTACTGTACCGGGTTACTATGCCTGGTTACTGTACCGGGTTACAATACCTGCTTAGTGTACCGGGTTACAATACCTGCTTAGTGTACCGGGTTACTATACCTGCTTACTGTACCGGGTTACTATGCCTGGTTACTGTACCGGGTTACAATACCTGCTTAGTGTACCGGGTTACTACACCTGCTTACTGTACCGGGTTACTATACCTACTTACTGTACCGGGTTACTATGCCTGGTTACTGTACCGGGTTACAATACCTGCTTAGTGTACCGGGTTACTACACCTGCTTACTGTACCGGGTTACTATGCCTGGTTACTGTACCGGGTTACTATACCTGCTTACTGTACCGGGTTACTATGCCTGGTTACTGTACCGGGTTACAATACCTGCTTAGTGTACCGGGTTACTACACCTGCTTACTGTACCGGGTTACTATGCCTGGTTACTGTACCGGGTTACAATACCTGCTTAGTGTACCGGGTTACTACACCTGCTTACTGTACCGGGTTACTATGCCTGGTTACTGTACCGGGTTACTATACCTACTTACTGTACCGGGTTACTATGCCTGGTTACTGTACCGGGTTACAATACCTGCTTAGTGTACCGGGTTACTACACCTGCTTACTGTACCGGGTTACTATGCCTGGTTACTGTACCGGGTTACTATACCTGCTTACTGTACCGGGTTACTATGCCTGGTTACTGTACCGGGTTACAATACCTGCTTAGTGTACCGGGTAACTACACCTGCTTACTGTACCGGGTTACTATGCCTGGTTACTGTACCGGGTTACAATACCTGCTTAGTGTACCGGGTTACTACACCTGCTTACTGTACCGGGTTACTATGCCTGGTTACTGTACCGGGTTACAATACCTGCTTAGTGTACCGGGTTACTACACCTGCTTACTGTACCGGGTAACTACACCTGCTTACTGTACCGGGTTACTATACCTGCTTACTGTACCGGGTTACTATGCCTGGTTACTGTACCGGGTTACAATACCTGCTTAGTGTACCGGGTTACTACACCTGCTTACTGTACCGGGTTACTATGCCTGGTTACTGTACCGGGTTACAATACCTGCTTAGTGTACCGGGTTACAATACCTGCTTAGTGTACCGGGTTACTATACCTGCTTACTGTACCGGGTTACTATGCCTGGTTACTGTACCGGGTTACTATACCTGCTTAGTGTACCGGGTTACTACACCTGCTTACTGTACCGGGTTACTATACCTACTTACTGTACCGGGTTACTATGCCTGGTTACTGTACCGGGTTACAATACCTGCTTAGTGTACCGGGTTACTACACCTGCTTACTGTACCGGGTTACTATGCCTGGTTACTGTACCGGGTTACTACACCTGCTTACTGTATCGGGTTACTATGCCTGGTTACTGTACCGGGTTACAATACCTGCTTAGTGTACCGGGTTACTACACCTGCTTACTGTACCGGGTTACTACACCTGCTTACTGTACCGGGTTACTATACCTGCTTACTGTACCGGGTTACTATGCCTGGTTACTGTACCGGGTTACTATACCTGCTTACTGTATCGGGTTACTATGCCTGGTTACTGTACCGGGTTACTATGCCTGGTTACTGTACCGGGTTACTACACCTGCTTACTGTACCGGGTTACTATGCCTGGTTACTGTACCGGGTTACTACACCTGCTTACTGTAACGGGTTACTACACCTGCTTACTGTACCGGGTTACTATGCCTGGTTACTGTACCGGGTTACTACACCTGCTTACTGTACCGGGTTACTATGCCTGATTACTGTACCGGGTTACTATGCCTGGTTACTGTACCGGGCTACTACACCTGATTACTGTACCGGGTTACTATGCCTGGTTACTGTACCGGGTTACTATGCGTGGTTACTGTACCGGGTTACTATGCCTGGTTACTGTACCGGGTTACTACACCTGCATACTGTACCGGGTTACTACACCTGCTTACTGTACCGGGTAACTAAGCCTGGTTACTGTACCGGGTTACTATGCCTGGTTACTGTACCGGGTTACTATGCTTGGTTACTGTACCGGGTTACTACACCTGCTTACTGTACCGGGTTACTATGCCTGGTTACTGTACCGGGTTACTATACCTGCTTACTGTACCGGGTTACTATGCCTGGTTACTGTACCGGGTTACTATGCCTGGTTACTGTACCGGGTTACTACACCTGCTTACTGTACCGGGTTACTATGCCTGGTTACTGTACCGGGTTACTATGCCTGGTTACTGTACCGGGTTACTACACCTGCTTACTGTACCGGGTTACTATACCTGCTTAGTGTACCAGGTTACTACACCTGCTTACTGTACCGGGTTACTATGCCTGGTTACTGTACCGGGTTACTACACCTGCTTACTGTACCGGGTTACTATGCCTGGTTACTGTACCGGGTTATTACACCTGCTTACTGTACCGGGTTACTATGCGTGGTTACTGTACCGGGTTACTATGCCTCGTTACTGTACCGGGTTACTACACCTGCTTACTGTACCGGGTTACTATGCCTGGTTACTGTACCGGGTTACTATGCCTGGTTACTGTACCGGGTTACTATGCTTGGCTACTGTACCGGGTTACTACACCTGCTTACTGTACCGGGTTACTATGCCTGGTTACTGTACCGGGTTACTATACCTGCTTACTGTACCGGGTTACTATGCCTGGTTACTGTACCGGGTTACTATGCCTGGTTACTGTACCGGGTTACTACACCTGCTTACTGTACCGGGTTGCTATGCCTGGTTACTGTACCGGGTTACTACACCTGCTTACTGTACCGGGTTACTATGCCTGGTTACTGTACCGGGTTACTATGCCTGGTTACTGTACCGGGTTACTATGCCTGGTTACTGTACCGGGTTACTACACCTGCTTACTGTACCGGGTTACTATGCCTGGTTACTGTACCGGGTTACTATGCCTGGTTACTGTACCGGGTTACTATACCTACTTACTGTACCGGGTTACTATACCTGCTTTGTGTACCGGGTTACTACACCTGCTTACTGTACCGGTTTACTATACCTGCTTAGTGTACCGGGTTACTATACCTGCTTACTGTACCGGGTTACTACACCTGCTTACTGTACCGGGTTACTATGCCTGCTTACTGTGCCGGGTTACTATACCTGCTTAGTGTACCGGGTTACTACACCTGCTTACTGTACCGGGTTACTATGCCTGGTTACTGTACCGGGTTACTATGCCTGGTTACTGTACCGGGTTACTACACCTGCTTACTGTACCGGGTTACTATGCCTGGCTACTGTACCGGGTTACTACACCTGCTTACTGTACCGGGTTACTATGCGAGGTTACTGTACCGGGTTATATGTACCGGGTTACTATACCTGCTTACTGTACCGGGTTACTATGCGTGGTTACTGTACCGGGTTACTATGCCTGGTTACTGTACCGGGTTACTACACCTGCTTACTGTACCGGGTTATTACACCTGCTTACTGTACCGGGTTACTATGCCTGGTTACTGTACCGGGTTACTATACCTGCTTACTGTACCGGGTTACTATACCTTTTTAGTGTACCGGGTTACTATACCTGCTTACTGTACCGGGTTACTATACCTGCTTACTGTACCGGGTTACTATGCCTGCTTAGTGTACCGGGTTACTATGCCTGGTTACTGTACCGGGTTACTACACCTGCTTACTGTACCGGTTTACTATGCCTGGTTACTGTACCGGGTTACTATACCTGCTTACTGTACCGGGCTACTATGCCTGGTTACTGTACCGGTTTACTATACCTGCTTAGTGTACCGGGTTACTATACCTGCTTACTGTACCGGGTTACTTTACCTGCTTACTGTACCGGGTTACTATGCCTGGTTACTGTACCGGGTTACTATGCCTGGTTACTGTACCGGGCTACTACACCTGCTTACTGTACCGGGTTACTATACCTGCTTAGTGTACCGGGTTACTATACCTGCTTAGTGTACCGGGTTACTATACCTGCTTAGTGTACCGGGTTACTATACCTGCTTACTGTACCGGGTTACTTTACCTGCTTACTGTACCGGGTTACTATGCCTGGTTACTGTACCGGGCTACTACACCTGCTTACTGTACCGGGTTACTATACCTGCTTAGTGTACCGGGTTACTATACCTGCTTAGTGTACCGGGTTACTACACCTGCTTACTGTACCGGGTTACTACACCTGCTTACTGTACCGGGTTACTACACCTGCTTAGTGTACCGGGTTACTATACCTGCTTAGTGTACCGGGTTACTACACCTGCTTACTGTACCGGGTTACTATGCCTGGCTACTGTACCGGGTTACTACACCTGCTTACTGTACCGGGTTACTATGCGAGGTTACTGTACCGGGTTATATGTACCGGGTTACTATACCTGCTTACTGTACCGGGTTACTATGCGTGGTTACTGTACCGGGTTACTATGCCTGGATACTGTACCGGGTTACTACACCTGCTTACTGTACCGGGTTACTACACCTGCTTACTGTACCGGGTTACTATGCCTGGTTACTGTACCGGGTTACTATACCTGCTTACTGTACCGGGTTACTATACCTGCTTAGTGTACCGGGTTACTATACCTGCTTACTGTACCGGGTTACTATACCTGCTTACTGTACCGGGTTACTATGCATGGTTACTGTACCGGGTTACTATACCTGCTTACTGTACCGGGTTACTATGCCTGGTTACTGTACCGGGTTACTATACCTGCTTAGTGTACCGGGTTACTATGCCTGGTTACTGTACCGGGTTACTACACCTGCTTACTGTACCGGGTTACTATGCCTGGTTACTGTACCGGGTTACTATACCTGCTTACTGTACCGGGCTACTATGCCTGGTAACTGTACCGGTTTACTATACCTGCTTAGTGTACCGGGTTACTATACCTGCTTACTGTACCGGGTTACTTTACCTGCTTACTGTACCGGGTTACTATGCCTGGTTACTGTACCGGGTTACTATGCCTGGTTACTGTACCGGGCTACTACACCTGCTTACTGTACCGGGTTACTATACCTGCTTAGTGTACCGGGTTATTATACCTGCTTAGTGTACCGGGTTACTATACCTGCTTAGTGTACCGGGTTACTACACCTGCTTACTGTACCGGGTTACTATACCTGCTTAGTGTACCGGGTTACTATACCTGCTTAGTGTCCCGGGTTACTATACCTGCTTAGTGTATCGGGTTACTATACCTGCTTACTGTACCGCGTTACTATACCTGCTTAGTGTACCCGGTTACTATACCTGCTTAGTGTACCGGGTTACTATGCCTGGTTACTGTACCGGGTTACTATGCCTGGTTACTGTACCGGGCTACTACACCTGCTTAGTGTACCGGGTTACTATACCTGCTTAGTGTACCGGGTTACTATACCTGCTTAGTGTACCGGGTTACTATACCTGCTTAGTGTACCGGGTTACTACACCTGCTTAGTGTACCGGGTTACTATACCTGCTTACTGTACCGGGTTACTATACCTGCTTAGTGTACCGGGTTACTATACCTGCTTACTGTACCGGGTTACTTTACCTGCTTACTGTACCGGGTTACTATGCCTGGTTACTGTACCGGGTTACTATGCCTGGTTACTGTACCGGGCTACTACACCTGCTTACTGTACCGGGTTACTATACCTGCTTAGTGTACCGGGTTACTATACCTGCTTAGTGTACCGGGTTACTATACCTGCTTACTGTACCGGGTTACTTTACCTGCTTACTGTACCGGGTTACTATGCCTGGTTACTGTACCGGGTTACTATGCCTGGTTACTGTACCGGGCTACTACACCTGCTTACTGTACCGGGTTACTATACCTGCTTAGTGTACCGGGTTACTATACCTGCTTAGTGTACCGGGTTACTACACCTGCTTACTGTACCGGGTTACTATACCTGCTTAGTGTACCGGGTTACTACACCTGCTTACTGTACCGGGTTACTACACCTGCTTACTGTACCGGGTTACTATACCTGCTTAGTGTACCGGGTTACTACACCTGCTTACTGTACCGGGTTACTATACCTGCTTAGTGTACCGGGTTACTACACCTGCTTACTGTACCGGGTTACTACACCTGCTTAGTGTACCGGGTTACTACACCTGCTTACTGTACCGGGTTACTATACCTGCTTAGTGTACCGGGTTACTACACCTGCTTACTGTACCGGGTTACTATACCTGCTTAGTGTACCGGGTTACTATACCTGCTTAGTGTACCGGGTTACTATACCAGGTTAATGTAACCGTATCGGCTTGTTATATCTCTTTATTTCAAGAATCAATGGAAGTTTTTTAATCGGGATTCACAAGCAAAAAAAGTTAAAAAAATCATGATTATGTTTAATTGTATTCTCCTGTGAACTTGAACGTGTTGCCCTTGTGTGCCCACAGAAGCTGCTCCAGAAGCAGAACGTGTTGCCCTTGTGTGCCCACAGAAGCTGCTCCAGAAGCAGAACGTGTTGCCCTTGTGTGCCCACAGAAGCTGCTCCAGAAGCAGAACGTGTTGCCCTTGTGTGCCCACAGAAGCTGCTCCAGAAGCAGAACGTGTTGCCCTTGTGTGCCCACAGAAGCTGCTCCAGAAGCAGAACGTGTTGCCCTTGTGTGCCCACAGAAGCTGCTCCAGAAGCAGAACGTGTTGCCCTTGTGTGCCCACAGAAGCTGCTCCAGAAGCAGAACGTGTTGCCCTTGTGTGCCCACAGAAGCTGCTCCAGAAGCAGAACGTGTTGCCCTTGTGTGCCCACAGAAGCTGCTCCAGAAGCAGAACGTGTTGCCCTTGTGTGCCCACAGAAGCTGCTCCAGAAGCAGAACGTGTTGCCCTTGTGTGCCCACAGAAGCTGCTCCAGAAGCAGAACGTGTTGCCCTTGTGTGCCCACAGAAGCTGCTCCAGAAGCAGAACGTGTTGCCCTTGTGTGCCCACAGAAGCTGCTCCAGAAGCAGAACGTGTTGCCCTTGTGTGCCCACAGAAGCTGCTCCAGAAGCAGAACGTGTTGCCCTTGTGTGCCCACAGAAGCTGCTCCAGAAGCAGAACGTGTTGCCCTTGTGTGCCCACAGAAGCTGCTCCAGAAGCAGAACGTGTTGCCCTTGTGTGCCCACAGAAGCTGCTCCAGAAGCAGAACGTGTTGCCCTTGTGTGCCCACAGAAGCTGCTCCAGAAGCAGAACGTGTTGCCCTTGTGTGCCCACAGAAGCTGCTCCAGAAGCAGAACGTGTTGCCCTTGTGTGCCCACAGAAGCTGCTCCAGAAGCAGAACGTGTTGCCCTTGTGTGCCCACAGAAGCTGCTCCAGAAGCAGAACGTGTTGCCCTTGTGTGCCCACAGAAGCTGCTCCAGAAGCAGAACGTGTTGCCCTTGTGTGCCCGCAGAAGCTGCTCCAGAAGCAGAACGTCTCGCCCTTGTGTGCCCACAGAAGCTGCTCCAGAAGCAGAACGTGTTGCCCTTGTGTGCCCACAGAAGCTGCTCCAGAAGCAGAACGTGTTGCCCTTGTGTGCCCACAGAAGCTGCTCCAGAAGCAGAACGTGTTGCCCTTGTGTGCCCACAGAAGCTGCTCCAGAAGCAGAACGTCTCGCCCTTGTGTGCCCACAGAAGCTGCTCCAGAAGCAGAACGTCTCGCCCTTGTGTGCCCACAGAAGCTGCTCCAGAAGCAGAACGTGTTGCCCTTGTGTGCCCACAGAAGCTGCTCCAGAAGCAGAACGTCTCGCCCTTGTGTGCCCACAGAAGCTGCTCCAGAAGCAGAACGTGTTGCCCTTGTGTGCCCACAGAAGCTGCTCCAGAAGCAGAACGTGTTGCCCTTGTGTGCCCACAGAAGCTGCTCCAGAAGCAGAACGTCTCGCCCTTGTGTGCCCACAGAAGCTGCTCCAGAAGCAGAACGTCTCGCCCTTGTGTGCCCACAGAAGCTGCTCCAGAAGCAGAACGTGTTGCCCTTGTGTGCCCACAGAAGCTGCTCCAGAAGCAGAACGTCTCGCCCTTGTGTGCCCACAGAAGCTGCTCCAGAAGCAGAACGTGTTGCCCTTGTGTGCCCACAGAAGCTGCTCAGTCAAGAACCACAACCGACTCAGAGGGTTAATAGCTCTACCGCGATTCCAGATTTCTTACTTAATTACGTATCTCTTGAATTTTAATGTTGGATAATGGAATAGTACGGTGAGTAAAATCGGAAAGGTATAAACCAATGAATGAGGGTTTCTTAGTTTATCAGTGGAAAACGTTTTACACTGTCGAAACAATGAGAAACCGTCAAAAACAGCTATCCATTCTGTGAAAAAAAGAGATAAAAACCGATAGCTTGTTACCTTTTTGATATGATGAAGGGGAAAGAACAGAGCGTGATCCTTACGATATCGAAACGGCAGATTCACACTTCCACCTTATCAACTAACAACAAATTTAATGGTAATTTTCGTCAGAACTCCGTGTTAAGGAATCCCTAGGCGTTAGGGTTCCTGAACGATTTAATACATTTTCCTGGTTTTTTCTTTCATGACAGGTTTATTCCCTTCGCTCTTCGTTCGACTCTTACATTATTTTTTTATTTCACTATCTTTAGATTGCTCATGGAAAGCGTTCAAGAGCTTGTGGTTCGATACCCGTGTATTTCTCAAAGAGTTACAGAAGAATGATGGTGTGAAGAAAATGAAGAATGTTGTCTAGGTTTTTGCATCCTATTCATTTGTCCCTCAAAATCAAGATTTCTAAAGTCCGGCAAGTGAATTCTTGACTCGAATAATCTAACCTTAACATAAGAAATCAATGCTGAATCACTGTGATTGGGGAATGATGTAGGGCATTGATCCCAAGTAGTGGTTTGTAGAAGGCTCACCGTCCCTGGATCAGAGCAGGTTTTGTGGGCCAAGATCCGTGAGAAAAACGTAAATACAGAAGGCAATGCAATAAAGTATAAATAATTTATCATCAATTTATTAATTTGGAAATCACGATCTTTGAGAATCCTTCGATTCTTAAAATTAAAAAAGTGTTTTAAGCTGGCGCACCCATATTCTAAAGTTAAAAGAAAGTCAAAGTTAATATTTTCAATGCCAAAAATATTTGAATCTGTCAATTTAGGAGAGAGCCGGGAACGAATAGGATCAGGAAGACAATCATTCCGACATTCCAAACAGATCACAAAGGTGGATCTATATTCCGTCTGTTTTACTCCAGTTACACAAGGGGTGAGGTATAGTTGTACTTGTGGAATCAAATTTGAACTATTATTGAGCATTTTTTCGGAAGAGAGAAGCAGGGTTGCTATTTTTTAGAGATACATTTTCGTATGGAAAAGATTTTAAAAAAATTGATTGTTAGATGAAAAAAAAACGTAAACTCAAACGTAAATACGATATTTTCACACAGGGTAAAAGATTCTTTTAATTCCGTAATATTTACTACAGAACTTTTTAATATTTACTGCGATACTAAATCTGCCACTAAAACATTAAGGTTGGCGTTTATTTTCGACACAAAACTACACAGTTATCTTTTACGTTTTTACGAAACTTTTCAAATAAACTACTCGAAGTATTTACTCACTTGAAAAACTCCTTGCACGACCCTGGACATTACCACGACTTTCCAACTCATGTTGGTCGCAATGTACGGCGTGAAGATGGTCAACAGACTGCACGTGAGCATACCCAGTAACATCAGCTTCTTGGGGCCGTACAACTGAGCGAACAGTCCTGTGGGTATCTGCAGCGACATGTAGCCCCAAAAGTACGAGCTGAGGATCATAGTTTTGACATGAGTGTCCCAAGGGAGAACCTGAAAAGAAACAATTGATATTTTAAAAGTTGAAGATATTCAATTATTAAATTTTAGAAGAAGGATAACAATGTTAATCCGATTTCAGAAGGCTTTTAATAGGAACAAACTATTGTATTTATTTATTCTACTGACATTATAAAGGATTATTCTAATGGTTATTCTACAACAAAGACTTGGTAACAAAGAGGTACGTTCACTGTCAATCAAAGTAGATTTAGTTATATCATTCCTTAAAAAATGACATGAATCTTAAATGAAATTATGAATTCTGTAATATCGTCGAGGATTAAAAGAGACGAAATAGATCAAAGGGAAAATCTCATGAGAAGTTCATAAAGGTATAAAATGTGCAAGCAATGACTTCCTGACTTGTGTCTACCGAGACTGTATTGAAGGCTTCAGTTGAACCAGGGCACATGAGTAAGGTACGACGTATTTTAGGTATCATAAAAAAACTTTATCTAAGATTTAATTATATATAATTTGCTTTATCTGTCTACAACTTTAAGTAGATATATTTTAACGTTATTGAACTAGGAAACTTTCAATGCCTAATGCCTACCTTTACCTACAATGTAATTCATCCATATCGCGTATAAATGCCTTAGATTAGGCGTTAATGACGTTTACATTCTAAGACATCCTTACATTGAATTTATCTTGGTCATATTCTATCTTAACTCCAAACATATACAGCTAACGTTTATACAATTTTTTTTTCTGTTGCCTCTAATGTAGCTGGGCAATAAAACCTATACTTGACTCAGTTTAAACACCATTAAAATTTACAGTATGAAGTTGCAATCGCCTCTAATTAGCTTGATTCACATTGCCGATCTTTGACTTCGACTTACCACAACTGAGCTCACGTATCTTCAATGCTTGCGATAGTTTTTTACCATTGCCTCTAATGTAGTTTGTTTACATTTCTTTACCTTAAGCGAATTAACTTAGCAATGGCGTAGTAACGTATTTAACTTAATTTTATTCAAAAGAAATATTTAAAATACTTTCATTTTATAGTGAAAAAGCAAGTTGGTTTATTTTTTTCCACATTTAAGCAAAATTCTAACTGACCGGGAAATCAGAAGTAGTACTGTTGGTTGTCATGGCAACTATTCCAACGGAAATGTTAATTCTCATCATGAAGGCAGTGACGACGCAGAAAAAGATCATCATAGCTTGAGTAATTCGCACTGAAAAGAAGATTCCTGGAAAAAATTTAAGAAATCATAGTATCTTAATATATAAGCCGAATTTTGAGAGAAAGACTGTGGGTGCTAGGAAGGTCGTACAGATCTGGGAGACGGCTTAAATTAAAGAAAGGTATTGACACCAAGGAACGAGGAAAATATAGGGTTTTCTCAGTTTACAACATTTATAGGGTTTTGAGGAACTGAATGTTACCAAAAATCTCCATAAGAAATTGCAATAGCAATGACAAAACAGCTGAGTATTATTTGTAAACATAGAAATATTTAGCCAGTATTAAAAGTCTTACGTAGAGCATCATATATACCTGCCATGCCAAACATTGTCACACTACTCGTTGACGCGTTTCTTAAAACCTCCATCAGTCAGAACTTTTTATGAACTGTTCTTCTCTAGTGGGAATCGTCTTTAATCTTATTCAACTAGCCCCATATCTTTGTCTCATATCGGTTCAGCTCATTCAAAGCGCAGTGAAAAAAAATAGAATATAGTTAGATGAGAACTAGATAAGACCATAGCCAATATTTGGTTTAATAAACAATGTTTAATAAATAAAGTTATACCACAGTATGCAAGGAAAGAACAGCACATAGAAAGTTCTGATTGATGGAGGACCTCTGAAACACGTCAACAAGTAGTGTGAAAATGCTGGTAATGGCAGGTAATTATGATATTCTAAATAAGAATATAAATCCTAGCGGAGAAGTAGAACATTATCAAAAGAGTATTATGTTTATAGGTTCTTGCTAATAGCTTTTATAGTTTTTGTATTTACATCATTTAATTTATTGTGTAGTTTTAATGTGAACGTAAGGGATAGGCCACGTAGAAGAGGGTTAGTCTTTAGAAACAATGCAGACAGAAGAATAGCTGTTCGTGAAAGCAATAAAATTGCTCGACAGAATGACGGAATCGACAATAACCCACCGTTCAGAAGAATATTAGTACTTGAAAATGGTATACATTCACATAATGTAGGCTTGTTGAACGAAGAATGCATGCATTGTAGGGCACTCCTTTTTCACGCCGCACAAACAATCATTTCATGTCATGTTCTCACAATGGCTTATTTTCCTACCACAGCCAGAAACTAATGCACGACTTAGACTTTTGTTTAATTAGACGTATTGTAACGGTCTGGAAAGCCGTCCAAATTGGGAAATTAATAATTTCCTATTTTTTTTAAATAACATTTTTAATATTTATATAATAAGGTTTTAACTAATGGTATAAGGAAACGTTGTAAAGAGTCAAGAAGTCAGTATAATTTTGAAATAAGTATTATTAAGACAAATTAAAAATTATAATAGCATGAAACTGTAATAACTAACTAAATTTGGCAAATGAGAGTGAAGAGAAAAATTTCTAAGTGGCGGAAAAATGCTAACTTGAGAACTAGGTCACTCAGAACTATCACTGACATTTTGAAATGTCCAGCAAGATCCAAAATGAACAATAGTGAAAACTAAATTGAAAAAACTTTAATAACAAAAACATTACAGCCATTTTAAAATAATAGACATTTTTCAGTGTTCTAAAACACATAAAAAAATTATGCAGGTTGAATCGAATACGTTGTCGAACGGGCCCGTACAAGAAATGAAGCACGGAGATAGCGACGAGCTTAGAGCGGAGGGGAAGGGTTACATAGCCACAATAAATACAGGAACTTAGGAACCTGTAAGGCAGTCTGTAATACGAGGAGCTAACGGCTTTAATGTCGGATCGCGCCTAGAACCACCATAAAGTCAGATGGGAACAAACCATCACGCTTCCGCCGTCTAAGACCATCCATGGACAAGGGCTCCAGACTCAGCCTCCAGAACGCGGAAATGGAGAAAGACTTCCATCGACTGACCAGGGATGGCAACTTCCGATGTCCAGGGACCAGAGAATCCAGACGAGAGGACTCTAGGACCGGCAGGGAAATCCTTGGCAAGTCATTTTCTCTATTATATACAAATTAACGTCAAATTTAGTCAGTTAAATTTATTAAATTCAAATTACCAATTAAACTTAAACAATGACTTCACTCTATGATGAAAAATTTAATAAATCTTAAAAGTAGTAAAATTAATTAGTATAACAAAAATGTTTAAATAATGAATAATAAATAATAAATTTACAAAGTGGTTTTGGCCATAAGCCAATCATTTTCAAGAAGACCAGATTTATTAAATCATATAAATTTTAAAACTATTTATAATAAATGGTGAATTTACCAATTCAATCTTGAAATGAGAAGATAAAATTTTTTATTATGTTAAATTTAAAAATAATTTTGTTTAAAAATGTGTAAATGTAATTAATGAATTATATATGAAATATAGGATTTAAATATGTGAAAAATAACGAACTTTTAATTAATTATTTGTGAAGATAAGGAGAGAGTTAACTGTATTTTATTTGAAAAGATAATTATTTTAGTTTAAAATCAGTAATTAAATGCATTATAAAAACTTACAGTATTTGAATTTATCCTGTGTTGAACAACCAATAAAAACTTTTACTTTTTTCCAATTGATAAATAATGATTATAACATCAGAGTACAGTTTTAATTAAATTTCAATAATTAATAAATATATAAAATCAAGAACATAATGTTTCTTCAAAAGAGTTCTCTCCTGAGAACAATGTTATTGAGCTATTTTAAAAATTAGTTGGTGTTTGTATTGAAGCCCAGAGATGAAGTCTACTGGCAGATCATGTTTAAAGAACACAGGAGCCTTTTAAAATAGGTATCTTAAACATGATCATATTTTGCACGTCCCCTTGCTGTGCCTGCAGATCTCATGAAGTGGTAAGATTCTATGAAAATTTTGTGTGTTTATATAAATGTTGTTTCTTTCCAGCTGACTATTTTACTGACATGTGTGACTAAATACAGACCCAACAAACCTGCCAACCAACTTAGGGGAGGTCATACAAACGTTAAGGTAGAAGTCAGCGGGAATAGGCTTGCATTTGGGCGTGGTCCATTACGCGGGAACACAAGACAAATTTTAGGGATCTGAGCAGCAGATATATAAATACATAATAAATATGTAATTGTGCCAACAAACCAAAAGGAGCGGGGGGACGTTGCAGTTTGTAGAAATATATTAAATTTCATTTGTAAATAAAACAAATATTGTACGAGAGATTAAAATTTGTTTCAATATGAATTGGGGCATTTGCCCTAGTATTGTATATTTTTGTAAATTATAACAAATAAACTTTTTCCTAATTAAAATGAACGTTATAGGATGTTATAAGTTTTATAGAATTTATAGCTTTTATATGTTTATTTGTTAAAAATTATTTTTGATTTAAATTTGAACGTTTTTTAAGTTTATATTTTTATTGTCGCATCGTAAGAACATATGTAACAATATGGAAGTGAACCAGTTTTGTTCAACATATTTCCGAAAGCGGAACATAGCTATTAATGCAATCAGCTGGGTTCGCCTTTACTTAGATATTGTTGAGAGGTTTCTGTATTGTACATTAGTAGTAAAGTTAAAGGTATGTCTAATAAAATTGTGTTTTCTACTAATATGTTGACAGTAATCTAAATATACCTGCTTTTAGACTTGAGCTATATTAATTCATTAGGGTAATTTACTAGGGGCAATTTACTAGGGGTAATTTAATTAAATTCAAAAGTAAAACATATAAATGCATAAACAAGTTAGGTTCTAAGCGTTAAATGTAAAACGACTATTCTGATCTGAATATTCTTAAAATCACCGATAGAGGTCACTTTTAACACAACAGGTTTCCCGCCACAATACGAAATCATCGTATTGAGTAAACATTTTTTGTGGTAATGGCTCTGTATAGAAAGTAGAGTGCTGAAGTACGATACTGTGATGCTGTAGTTTGAGATAATTGACCTCTGAAAAAGGAAAATTCAGATTCGACCTGCGATTAAACACTCAAAAGAGAAATATAAAGGAGAAGGAAATTATTTTAGACCTACATTACACACAGGAAAACACTTCTCATTTACAATCAACTGTATCAAATCGGAAAAGTGAGTTTAAATCTGGGCGATCTGCGAAGTGGTGCAACTTCTTTAGAACCTATTGCGAAAATGCATAAAGCAGGAAGAGTGTCGTCCACTGAAAGTGAAAGAAATTGCGATTGCTGAAGCTGTAACAGTTCGATATGAATGAACATATAACAACTTCAGAGAGGAAATGGAGATGAGAAATTTATCTGGGAATGGATTTCTTAACGGTGGATTAGAAACGCATAAGTTTAGAAATGTTCGAACTATGTTTCTCCCATTTTCAGATAAATCAAAGAGTTTTGTGCGGATTTGTACCCAAATGCAAAATATGGCCTCCAGAGATAAATCAACAATCCAAGCAGTGGTAACATATGAATTCACCTTCACTGAAGAAAGCAAGAGCAGTATGGCGGCCGGAAATGTCACAGTACAAGATTTTTTAGGCACAAAAGTAATTATTTTGAAATTATCTTTACACTGCTCGGAAAAGTTAGGGGCTACACGTCTCCAATCTCCTGAACCAATTACAGTAAAGATCAGCAAAAAAGCCAAGAGTTTAAAAGGAAGAACGTCAACTCTTATTAGACATGCGCACCACAGAGATGTGCTATTACTTTGAAAAACTAAATTAAAATGAATATGGTTTCGACACTTAAAATATTCGCCTGGTTTGGCTCCTTCACACTTTCAGCAAACCCCCCTAACACTCCCAAAAGTCAATTTCTTGGACCAATATCCTCTTCAAACGAAGAACTGAAAAAGGAAGATGTTTCGTAGACTTGGAGAAATATAATTTTCTAGTTCGGTTTAAGGTCGTGGATCCTTGCGGAACAGAATATATCACTGTACGCAGGGTCTTCACTGTAAAACAAAAATCGTTTCACAGAGATTAGGTGCAGTTTGAAACTGGGATATTGGTTGATATTTCCTTGCGAGTACATTTTGATAAAAGTCTCTTATTTCTTTCAAGAAATGTGTTTTTATTCTCCTGTAATATTTATTCACGAGGTCATTGCGTTCCGTAGTGTATCATTTTCCTTTCTTTAAGCCATTGTAACATTCAATACAAGTAGGGTAAATGTTCCATTAATAATTGATATAAGATTATTAACTCGTCTTTGTAATAAGTTACATGTTTTTAAACACAAATTAATTCATTAAAAGTTGCACAACTTACATTTTATTTCATAATGATCGATGTGAGAATGGATTAACACATTTTCTGACAGTCTTCGTTTCATTTACTATCTTTTCGAAGCTGGCCCTCTACTGGCGGCGGTCGTACAAGGTAAAAGGTTGCGTACTTACGAATTATGAGCGTAAAGCTTCTGGGTTGCGTTGGTTGTTTACTATATAATGGATAAGGGTAAGTGAATTAAAGCGTCTGTGGTCTGGTTTCTGTTGTGTGATGTTTGTATATTTCATATTTTTCTGCAGTTGTTTACTATGTGAAGAATATGTAAGTTAATATATGTGCCTGTTTTGTGTATGTGTTGCGCAGCTGGATTTTGGATTTATGTCGTTGGTGTGTTATTTGAAGCGTGTGTTGAATTGCCCAACACAGGCAGATCATTCAACACATTAACGACATACAAAACATAAGTCTGAAATCCAGCTTCGCAACACATACACAAAACAGGCAACACACATACACCAACATACATACAAATTTACGTATTCTTCACATATTAAACCATAGTAAAGAACTACAGAAAAATATGAAATACACACGTCTATAACAGAAAAAAGAAAATATCTATTACGACCACATACACCTTAAATGCAACACACACGATTGTTTCGAAACGCGTCAGGAAGTATGATCTAAAGTATTTTATTATTTACTTATACTACTTTATTGATTTTATTGTCATTAAAACAAAAAAGTGCAAAACTACGAATGAACCTTATGTTTTTTGTTTGTTACTCAGTATACGTTTGGTACAGTCACTATCTTTATTTTTACAGTATTAACTCACAGATAGAGAATTTTAAGAAAAGAAAGCAGGTAAAAATAGGCGGAAAAACTAATTTTATTACACATATGAAAATGTATATGCACAACTTATAGCTCAATTCCAAGGCACTTTCCAGCAATGGATTACTCAATAAGACTCAACCGGAAAGCTGATTTAATACGATTTCAATACGAAATATTGTTGACATATATATATATAAAACAATTCCTATGAACTACTGTCTCCAGTCATTTTGTTAGGCGCACAGATTAATGTTAAATTGTGACCATTTACAAGTCATTCAAGAGACTGGATCGTAGAAATAATGTCTTAGAAAAGACATTTTGCCAGAAATACCGTGGGTCATTGCATAAAATAGATAACGGTAACTTGTTAAGCGAAAACCAATGTAAACCTGACCAAGTAATAATTTCTATACCAAAATTGACTATCACTGAAAATATTTAAATATTTCAAATTTAAATCTCAAACAAGAAGCAACACGAAATTTACACAGACTCTCTGAACTTCAATATTTTTCAAGACGTTATGACAACAAATGGATTAAATACATGTATTACAATACGATATACTATGTAAACATTTCTTCGCAATATATTACCTTGCACACACCAATATATATTGTTTACTATTTTTTAATAATATTTAACAATGTTGTTTGCGGTTACATAAATCATTCACCAGATATTTGAGAAGAAAACATCACGAAAAGACACTCAACTGTAAATTCAATTTATTTCTTATTAAAATGAATTTTCAAAAGTTCTATGAAATAAAATATTATGTAATTAAAGAGTTTACCTGGACCTTCCGCCATGGCTCAGTGATTATTCAGCACTATATGTTACCTAATTTAGGTTCAAATTCTACTTTAACTAAATCATTGTAGCACTGCTAATGAAGACCAAAGCTTTTCACCTTGTAGCTAGGGTTTCTTATCTTATAACAACAATGTTAAAGATAACGGTGTAGAAATTTTACATTAAATATTAACATAAGGCAATGGCGTTTTATATGAATATTTCACCTGTTATTTATATTGTTGTAATTAACAAAACAACATTTACACTAAAGTGAAACGCTATTTTATAAAAATAATTGACTGATTTTTTTATTTAATAATTTATAGAGACATTCTTTTGATAAATGTGAAACATTCATCCTCCATTTATGTTCAAACCAAACTTTCAAGTAAAATTGTACAATATTAATTATTTTGTAGATATATAACATTAGGTATCATCTATGGTAGAATGACATAAATGCAGTGGGTTTGTTTTAGATTCATAAATGGTTTTCTAGTAAAACCCTTTATTAGGAATTTTAAAAATAAGTTCAGGTTGAAGATAAGTATTATTGTTAACATAGGTTTGATTAGTTTTAAGAACAAAAATTTTCAAACCTGTGCACAATGTATGATATGTATTTGTTGAAAACAGTTGTCTTTAACATTGGAGTCTTTTACTTACAAATCATTCTGCACGCAACACATTTTAACTAACTTAATTAAAACAATACAAATCTGTACAAAATTTCAAGATAGGTTTTACTTTGTCCAGTGTTGGAAATGCCAGTGCTCTAAGATTAGAGTTTAACGAGTCTTAGATTTTATCGTAGCTTCAACTAATGATCACAGTGTCAGTATAGTTTATGGTTTTTGAGCGTTTGTTAGAGTTTCGTAGCGAAATTATATAACTCATATCTACGATGGCTTGCAAGACATGTATATAATATTAATATATATTTTCCACCTATTCATGCTAAATGTTATAAAAATGAAAAATTTTAAAATATTTTATAGTTTTGATGTGTAATAAACAATAAATATAGCCATACATGTCATGGTTTTTCTTGGTTTTTTCAAACAAATAAAGATTCCATTTGGATTTGTCAGTAGCCCAGAATGTAGCGGAATTTCAAGTAGCAAGCCCAGTGTTATATTTGCAGTTTACTGTGCAATACAATATACGAATTTTGATACATATTGTTCTATGCTTATGACATGAAAGTCATTGGGATTTACACAAACAGTTTTTTTATTCATAATTATAGGTACACAAAATGCTTCATTCCATATAAAACTTTGTTCTTGCTATATTTTGTTCGTAGGATTGTTCATCCTGTGCAATATTTCTGTTCACAATCCTGTTTATACCGTACTTACTATGTAATATTGGTCATGCTATATTTTGATCATAATCTTGTTCATTCTATATTTTTGTATACTTACTAGCAGAATATCCGTCCTTCTTAGGGGGTTGACGAATATTTGTATTTGTATTTGGGTTGAATTATTTTTACTGAAAATAAATCGCAGAAGATATAACAAACTATAGTTTATAAACCTACCGTTAAGGGAGTTTCCAAGGCCAGTGGGGTGGTACCCTGACGGAATTTCTAAATAAAAATAAGCCTATGTGAAAACCAGGGACCCTAAATAAAATTTTTATCAAATTAAAGTTGGGTAAAAATTCATTGCGAAGTAATAACAAGTACTACTTTCGCGTATCAACGGCGTTCATAGGTATATATATATATTAATATATATATATATATATATATATATATATATATATATTAATATATATATATATATATATATATATATATATATATATATATATATATATATATATATATATATATATATAGACTATATGTATATACATATACTAAAATATACCTATAAAGTGTCCAGTTATGATATTTGGTTGTAATTGTATGTAAAATTACCTACTTAAAAGTCTTCTTTTGCGGAGTAATACTTCGTCAAGTGATCTCTATTCTAGCTTTAAATGTGTACATTTGTTTAAGTTTATAAAATTACAACCAAATCTATCCTGACTGAATACTTCCAAGGTATATAAAAATAATCTTCCGTACCAATAAAAAACGATAATTGTCAATATTTTTCATTCATTTTATAGGTATTGTATTGGGGGTGGCCAATGTTCATTTTTACCCGCACTATTAGCACCACGTTTGGGGGGAATTACAAAACTGAAACTTTTAGGGCGTGAGCGAGAGTTTTCATAATTTTTTTCGCATCTCTGAAAACTTTCTTCTTCTCCTGGTATATCTTTAGGACCGCGTGGGAACCGGAAATAAATACCAAATTTCAGCTTAATGGGTCCAGAAAGTTTTACGTGATTAAGTAATACACACACAGACAGATACCATTAGATTTTTGTAGAGATTAGTTCCCTATAAATTTATCAAACTATAAACTACTGATTATTGTTTTGAAAACCAAGGGAAGGAAAACTTTATGGTTGTAACATAACATTTATAAAGTAAACTAACCTATAAAGATGAATACAAATTAATTACCATCAGCTGTTTATATGTGCTTATAAGTAACTGTTACATTGGATTATCAGCTGATTAAGCCAAGTTAAGTATTAAATGGAGTATAGAAAATTGAGTGTTAAGGACGTTTTCAAGACGCGTGGGGCGGAAGAAATATTTATTTCTAAATAAAAATAGGCCTATAAGTTAATCAGGGCTCTAGAATGTTTATGTAGAATTTCACCTCAATGGGTAAAGTAAGTTTTATGTGATTGAGTAATACACAAACACACACACACACACACACACACACACACACACACCACACACACACACACACACACACACACACACACACACACACACACACACACACACACACACACACACACACACACACACACACACACATACACATACACAAACGCACACAAGCACACACAGACAGTCACCATTAGATCTTTATATATTAGTATAGATGGTTTATGTTATCACATTTAAGATGTACACAGATGCAGAAGATCTAGGCATAGTAATTTTATCCACATATTTTGAATATTTTCGAAGATATGAGTTTAAATTAAATTATGAATGATAAAATGTTTATTTAAATACGAGTAACTGACAAACAATAATCAATAGTAAAAAAACTATGTTTACGCCTCGAAACTACGATACATTCTGTGTTATTACACCGTCACAAATCGAAACAATAAGTAAAAGACTGAAGCATGCGCACTGCAATAACAGAAATTATATTAAAGATTTAGTGCAAAGTACTGAGTGCGGTATAACATCTTCAAATGCAACTGATACGAATCTTAGGGAATCAGAGATACTTTCCTATGGGCAAGGTGTGATTTAATATCAAAGAGTGCGAAGTAGTCGATGAGCTGGCCGGAGGTAAGAAGATGATTGGAGGTAAGCGCAGATAGGTCCGTAGTGATATGTGACAATGTCTGTATTCTTTGTAAATGATTTAATATTTGATTAGTATATTGCATTGTGATCCAGGGTTTATCGCTAATTATATTAACTTACGAAATAAGACTAGATACGTCTGTTGGCCACTTTGAAAAATGTTTACAATTTTACAATTGTTTTTGTTATTATAGTTTCATTCGGATATAAAATGTGTTTCATTTGGATAGGATATGATTTGATTTCATCCAAAACCAGTTACGTTTTAACTGTTAAATCGTCTTGAATGTGTACGCGTAGTTTTATGGGAGAGTTCATCGCGTGGCGTAGTGTGACTGTCCAAGAAGTCAAAGCAAGGCAATCTGCGCTCACTCCAAGAGACATTTGTTAAGTTTACCATGTGGCAGTAATGTAGTATTTATAAAAAGTAGTTTGTAGCAAACAATTAAATAACTCGCAATTCACCGTATTTTCATTTTATATTTTCCAACGGTAATCATTTTAGTTGATGACGTTTTAGTAACAAAGCTTAGACGAGAGCGTTGTGACGTCATCAACTATATCGGAAATTAATCTGCTAATGTAATATGAGTAGTGCCGATTTGTAATCAGATGGGTTTACTGTCTGGTCACTACTTGAGAACGTAAGGGACGCCATGTGTTTATGAACGTGTTAGGTGATGACAAATTAATTCGGAAACTTTCATAGTTATATTAAAAACGTAGAGTTCGTTGGTTTTTACTCTGAAATAATTTATTTTCCTTTGTATTTCAACATTTTGTAACACTATTTACTTAATTTAAAATTTACCTGCAAAAATTACGTGAATTCCTGTTGAATTAATAAGAGGTATATTTCAAAGGAAAACACTTTTTAAGAATAATATAAAGCAAGAAATTAAATGCTTATGAATTTAAAAAAAATGCATCAATCAAACGAACATTCCCATCTAATTACACTCATGTTGAAATATTTTATCTTTTTGACTAGAAAGTCAACGATTTAAAACAATTATGGAATTAATAAAGTCATGCTAAAGATATGAGATGTCCTCGCACAAGATTGTTTCAAACATTTAAAAAACTAGACGTAATATAAATCTAAAAATAGGTACTTGAAACATAGAGTTTTAACATCATATGGCTTAATCACTCATTTAAAACACTTTCAAAGTAACACATGAAAATTAGAGATTTCACTATTCTACTGGTCAAACTGTTAATTAAGTATTTATTTACGTATTTATTTCAATTCATTTTGAAGAAGAAGATTGTACCAAATAATTGTATCAGTAATATAGATCACTGATAATGAGACACTGATGAAGATCGTCACATAGCGATAGAAAACATTTTGTCTGAGTAAGTTTTTACAAATGTACAAAATTTAAAGTGTTGTTAGTTATAAACTAATGTTAAAGATACAATATCAAGAGCACAGTGGTACAATATATTACAATAAAATATTGAAAAGAACCCCAACACCACAAACATACTAAAAAATAACAAATAAAACTAGTTACTTGAGATTAAACCCTTATGTACATTTCGATGACTATGTCATCATCATCAGAGGGTCTTGTTACAAAATACAATCTAGCACACAAGAAGTTACACACTAGAATGATCATCATTGTATTTTGTAACAAGACCCTCTGATGATAATGACATGGTCATCGAAATGTACATAAGGGTTTAATCTTAAGTAACTTGTTTTATTTGTTATTTTTGATTATTTTTGTGGTATTGGGGTTCTTTTCAATATTTTATTGTAACGTTAAAGACATTAATTATTGTATCTAGTTTTTTATTTGAGGATATGTCTTGGTTGTTTGGGCCTCATCGTACTTATTAGCTTTAGTTAGTCTATGTTTATTAATTTCTTTATATTTTATTTAAATAGAGAGATTTTACTCTTCTAATTCACACTATAGTATTTATGAAACTTTCATGACTATAGAAATGTTAACGATTGTTATAGGTTGCTTAGTTCATATTATTGCTTAGTTAGTATTTAAAGTTTTATTTCTTTATCTAATTTTCGATATTCTCACTCGCAATTTCATCTTTACTTATTTAATATTAAATACCTAATCTATTCCCTCTTTACATTTATTAATTTATTTCGATTTTTTATCATATATAAAATTTAAAAAAAAAATATTTATTAAAATTTAAGAAATTAAAATTGTTTAATGTATTACCATTGGAACGTCAAAATTGCCCCTTGCAGTGTGTGTGTGTGTGTGTTTTTAAGAATCCTTTTGGACAAATATACAATTATTAACAATACCAATGCCCTCTTTATCCTTGAATAGTTGAAATAAGAGTTTGATATATTTTAATACACACACACACACACACACACACACACACACACACACACACACACACACACACACACACACACACACACACACACACACACACACACACACACACACACACACACACACACACACACACACACACACACACACACACATACACACACACACACACACATATATATATATATATATATATATATATATATATATATATATATATATATATATATATATATATATATGTGTGTGTGTGTGTGTGTGTGTGTGTGTGTATTTGTATGTGTGTGTGTGTGTGTGTGTGTGTGTGTGTGTGTGTGTGTGTGTGTGTGTGTGTGTGTGTGTGTGTGTGTATTTGTGTGCTCGCGTGTGTGTGATTGTGTTTGAGTGTGTGTTATGGAAGTTACAGTGGTTGTTTCTTCCGATTGCGAGGCTCGTGGTGTTATTAGTTTTTTAACAGCAAAAAATAAAAATGCGACTGACATTCATTGTGAACTGTGCAGTGTTTATTGTGAAGGCATTATGTCAAGACCAATGGTTTCTCGATGGTCCCAGTCAAGTCATTCATTGTAAGGAGAACAACAAAGAGGCCTCCCAATACACTTTCCGACTCTTGCCGAAGATGTCCGAAGGGCATTTAACACCGATCGGCGTCTATATCCTTTCTCAACTGTCTCTGAATGTGGAAATACGCCTTGGATGCTCTTATGACGATCTGCGTCTATCAACAGGGACAAAACCCAGATTTGTACACGAAAACGCTTGAAGATGTCCTTGAAGAGTTTCAGTGGGATGTTTCCGAACATCCGCCTTACCCCCTGACTTTGCACTAAGTAACTTACCTTGTTTCCGCAGCTGAAGCAACATCTTGGAGAAAGACTATTCCCAAACGAGGGTGATTTAAAGCAAGTCGTTGAAAGATTGCTAGTCACTATGATGACAGATCTGTGTGACGCTGGATTAAAAATACCTTTATCCTGGTACAAAAAATATATTGAAAAAAAGGCGATTATATTGAAACATACGATTTTTAATCTATTTACTTTTCAAAATAAGAAAAGAAAACAAATTTATTAAAAAATAAGTAATGTAATTTATTTTTTATACGAACCTCGTATATACCTTTTTCGGCGACAATAGAGAGCTCATACCTTCCTACTATTTAGCAAGGAAAGGTACAGTAGTCAACCATGCGTGATGAGCGTGGATTGTGTGCGAACTATGCATGGATTGTGCCTGGGGTCCGACAATTTTACAGAAAAACGTAAAATGAAAAACAGAGGTGAGTTAGATTATCCCAGTGTGTTGTGCAGAGCATAGTAACCGGGCTGGTGAAGAGTTTGTGATGGCAGAAGGAGGCGGAGCTAAACTCTAGAAGGTAAATCAATATATATATAAAACAGATTTATGTTGAAATAAAATAATTAGAGAAATAACTTTTTGAATTGCACATTGTATAATCAACTTTAGTTAAAATAAAAGAACAATCCAAATTGACAATGAAGTTCGGGAATCGAGGTTCTTCGTGACCAGCCTTACATAGTCGCCTAGTTGTTACCACTCACACCCTCTCATCACTTCCGACCACAATGAACCACCAGTTTGATTGTCTGATATGGTAAATAATGGATTCTCATTAATATGAAATAAAGTCGTTATTACAAAAACAAGTAGCTCAAGCTATGCTCAGACATATTAATTTTAATGTATTTTGTATTTATTTAATGCATAATAATTTGTGACTCATAGAAAGGAGACATAGTCGGTTGATGCGCAGTTCTCTACTTGAGATTTAGCGTGGGGGTTCAATGCTCAGTGTTTGTCGAAGTTTGTTACTATACAAGTCATTCCTCCTCATACCTTAATCTGAGAGAGGGGTAGACGGCTGCCCTCCTGTGCAGCTAAAGTCTCTTGCTATATCCTACAAGTTGTATTTGGTATTAACGTTTTAAGATCTATCATTAAAAACTTTAAGTTTTGTTTCACCAACTTTTCGATAAAAAAATGTAATAGCTTTATAAAATAAAAAAAATATATAAACAAGCAACCTTCTGTTCTCTTGGCATTTGAATCATAATAATTTGGTAAATTCAACTATTTAAGTTTGTCGTAATGTTCAATATAGCGTTCAACAGCAGTTACTGGAACGACTTGACATGATATAAGGTCTTAAATCAATATGGCTGTCCTTAGCTCATTAAGTCTATCCCGTTTTCTACAATCGGAGATAAATAGAAAACAGTTGATCGGAAACGCATTAAGGAAAAATCAATTTCCCGACTTCCTTGGGCACTTGATCGACGCAGTTTTGTAACAAATCTTTTATTTAGGCATCCAATATTTGCCTCATCCATGGTCACGATTATCCAGTCCAACACTTCGTAATACTTCCTTCGTGGGCGAAAATGTGTCACCGCAAACGTCTTATGGTTCTATACAACGTATCGTTTCGTCTGACTCCAGATCAAATCTTCTGTGTGAAAGTTAGAAACGCTGACAAAGACTTGGAGTAACTCTGTCTTTATGGAAAGCGCTTGACTCCGATTTAACGAGCTGTAAAGCAGCACTCGCCATAATCTCCGATTTCTATGAAATGTAGTCCCTGATGATGGAAAAATGGTGTCCAAAACGTCTTCAATAAGATTATTTTTTAAAAATTATTATGAAAGTGTCTAAACTGTAGAATATGTGATTTTTGAAGCCAATATAAAAATACAAATCAAAATTATTTCTACATGTTTAAAAAAATATTATTTAAATACAACTCAAGTCCTCAAAACCTTTAGTAACAAAAATTACCAGGTATATATTTTCAAGGTCAAATAAAACACAAATCGGTTTTTGATTTTTTTTTATACTACATATTTAAACAATGTCAACATTAGATCTGTTAATATCTTACCAATAGCTCTAGACTAGGACTTAAATTTGGTATATCTATTGACAAAATCGTGGATGAAACAGATTCCAATGCAACACGCACTTCTATGCTGGTAACACTATTTACATGAAAGCTCTCGCACAAAACTATATCCAAAGGTCTCTAGATCTATGCTTACAAACTAAGCGTGTAATAAACAATATTACCTACTAAAATTTCAGTGTTTTTTTCAACCAGGTGGTAATCATACTTACAACCATCGTTATGCGTAAGTTTTTTAGATTCTAAAATGAAAAAAACTTTACCAAAGCTCAGTTAACATCATCTGACTTTGCGCTGTTAGCTTATCACAAATTGGTTCAATGTTTTTTACACAATTCATCAAGTGAAATTAACAAAAAACTTTAACGTTTATAAAATTCAGTTATTGGTCTAAAAACGTATATAACTCTAATGATCTCTCAACAATTACGTTTTTAAAACACTTCTTTTAAAAAGTTTTACTTTTTAAACTACAAAAATATTTGGCTTTCACATATATATTAATTGTTATCTTGAAATATAGGTGGGAGTAAGTACGGTCGTAATGCGCGATAAAACAAAGTTTAATTGATTTAAATTTATAATTCAATACACTAAAATTACTCTATTGATTTACATCAACAATTTAATTTGTTTATATAATTTGAAAACGTTAAAATATTGTAAAAACATTTATACAATTTTATGCAAATTATGTGTTTATGTTTTTATATAGGCTAAAAAGCTGTTCTTATTTTTTGTTCACATTTTCACCCTGGCATTGTCCTTTGTTTTTTTTTTTTATTTCAAACCCTACAAAAATTTTGTCACAAGCAAAAATGGCGAAGAATGGGTGTTATTTAATAAGAGTTGAAACATAAAATACTTTCAAAGTAAAACAAACGTTTACAAAAGACTTGTATATTTAATATAGGGAAATGTTCTATTCGTAAACTATTATGAGTAATGCTCAACTTATTTGCTTTGAAAAGATTCTCAATGTGAAGCTACAGTTATGCATAATAATGTACTGATTGAATTTATTCCAAAAGGGATGTGTTTGTGAAAAAGTTTTAAAAACTATTTATTCTTTTTTAGGACACTTCAAATTGTGCATAGATAATTAATTTGTACTTAAAAACAAATTGCACGATCGTTTTTTAATTTACAGTAGACTATGAATAAAACAAGTGAATTCAAATAAACAGTTTATTACTACAATTTATTCACACTCATGGTTACTTTTCGAAATTTATAGCCTTCACAATCGAATCTCCTTCACATTTGTGAAGCTAGATATGGAATACTCTATTCATAAAAGCTTGCTCATAATTTAATAATTTCAATTAGTTATGACGTTTTTTTTTAAAATCCAGCTTGGTTTTGAAGCCCTGGAATTTTTGAAATCGGCTAATAATTAAAGTCACTCAGAGCTAGGTCGAAGCTGTCTGCAGGTAATGGAAAATGAGGTGTTTAGGTGCATATACAGACTGTACGAATTTGCATGAGTGTTTGTGGATCATCTCAGCATAGACTTGCTTCTTGAATGAAATAATGGTCACCATGACTGCACTTTCCCATTACGGATCTTCAAAGAAACGTCGAAATGCATTTCAGTTCATTGGGTCAACGATTTACGAAGCTTATTCACGCGTACAGCAAATCCCATCGTTAAAGTCATTTTACCATAAAGTAGCTATATTAGCAAGTAACTGTCATCAATTAAATATTTGTTTGTATTCACTTGTTTTATATTACGCCTATTGAAGTTTGAAAAAAATTATCAAATTTATTTATTAATGTCGTAATAGAAAGAATAATAGTAGGACCATCTGTATGGTATTGAAACATCAAAAGCAAAGGGCTTCTTTTGAAAAATACTTATTTTGGGTATAGTTGAAAGAATTCACTACGAAAAATACTGTGGGGCTTATTTTTAAATGACTACGGAAATATGCACAGTAAGGGCTTGTCTATTTGAAAATAGTTCCCAACAACTATAGACAATATTTAAAAAAATATTTTCTATCTAAAATTGTAATAGTTTTTTTTATTACCGAATCAAACAGTTATAGCTATAACAGGCAGAACCGACGTTTGTAAACTGGATCACATGAACTGTCACATGAACCGGCTTACTTAAACTGACTTATACTGACTCACATGAACTGGTTCTTATGAACTAGCGTACTTGAATTGACTTGATCCAACTTACTTGAAATGACAGCTATTCAACACAATAACGGAAATTTAAAAAAAGTTCTGGTAACGGGTTTACGCTTACTTGCCAAAGTTATATTCGTGGTGGCAGTCTGAGCTCATAGGTGTGGATGTCAGTAAAGTCCACAGGCACATGAGCGAATACTGTGCAAATGCACGATCATTAATCAACAGCCTTTAATTAAAACACAAACAGATGAGAGACACTAATTTTTATAGAACTGATTACTCCGTCTTTATAATATTACCGTACCTTTCCTAGAATTATTATCCATTCAGTTTCACTATATTTAAACATTCATTTCTTAATACAGTTACTGGCTACATAATTATTTTCTACACTGAAAATGAAGATATCCAAAACATATCGAAAATGATTTCAAACAGGTTTTATATATCTGAAGAATCATATGCATGTGAAACAGAGAACTGTTAACAATTAAGTTTAAAAGTAATTAATATTTAAAATTTAAATATCATTTATTTAAACTTATTGAATTTACATGCTTCTTAAATTATTTTCACATTCACGTCTGAATTAATGTCATCAAAGTACACTCAAGTACTTTACGTATAAGCTGTATGTGTAAGTTAGCTATCGTTCTAAATATCTAATCAATACAAAAATTATTTTTACACAACGTTGGATAGAATAAAGTATATATTTATACTCTACTGCTAAAATTCAACTTAATATAAGATACATATTTTCCAAGTACCTGTTTGTCAAATATTTTTGCTAAACAATATAGTCACATTTCCTTTCCAAACATTAAAGTCACAATACTATATATAAATAGAAATCCTTTCGTCTAGACGACAAAAGCATATAAAGTGATTTATTTAACCAATGCAATGACAATATTTCTTGATATCACAAAATTACACATGTATGAAAAAAAAAACAATTGAATTACTAAATACATACTTTTTTGTTTCAAAATTGTACAATAACGGTATAGTTTGAAATGTTCGATTTGCTCCCGAAATTTGGGGACAATATTTTAGATGCAGACTGCAAAAACCAATCGCACTTTAAAAATAAGTATTAAAAGCGGGTCAAAATGGCAGCATTTTAAACACATAACAGTCTTTTTACAACAGTTCAGTTTCTCGGCCCACTATTTACTGGTTCACTGGTTCTTTTTAACTATCAAAATACTCTCCATTTCATAGCTATTCTTTAGGCACGCTTCCTCTATGTTGAGCGCAATTTACAGCATCGTTACATTCAGTATGTAATAGAAACATATCCAGCATTAAAATTACTTTTAACTTTAAATAAGCCGCGAAACAAAGACATTAACGTCACTCCAGTTAATAATCTTTTCTATCAAATTTTTGAAGAAAATCTAACCTATTCGAAACTTTTCTATTCAGAAAACACACATTACAGCAAAAATATCTTAAATCGGGTTTCGATAAAAAAAAAGATGTAGAATAGAAAAACACTACTTAACTAATTATTACAACAAATATTCAAATACTAATTGTAAAATTAGAAATGGTAGACTCCTTATTAATATCTATTTTTTGCCGCACATAATAGTCTTAACACCTTAAAATATTTCTTCTTAACCGAAGTATTTTGAAATATATTATCCCAGCAGTAAATTAATTAGAAATAAATGTTATAATATGAAAATTTGTGGCTTTTAAAATAGGCACAGTTACGCTTTGACAAACAGTAACTGCATTACAATACTCTACTACGATAGACTAGAGTTAAATACATTTAATATATGTAAATAGATTACAACAATACAATGGACACATACAACATTCAAACTACAACTCTGGACACGTAAAGATGACACTTAGGTAAGTGCGGAATACTGTGTGCATATGAATACTTGATTAATATTATTATATTACATTAAGTTTATTTAAACAAGCAAACATCAATATATAATAAAAAATCCACTAAAATGCAGCTACTCTTTGATTATTTAAAATTTGAAAAAATAGCACATTTCCCTTTAATAGTTTCACAAAAATACACGTTACTGTAATATTAGTGATATTTTCTTTTTATACCCGGTTCTGCGTAACGGCAGTTGCGGGGAAAACATGGCCGCGGTGCCGGGACCTGTCCTAGGGCTCAGGATGGAGAGTGCCGGCACACGAGGCGGTTGTCTCCGCTTGACCTGTCCTTTTTTACAAGCCACAAATTATACAACTAAACCAACATTACAAACTAATCCCTACAAGCTAGTAGCACTTTAAAAAAATTTAGGTTAAACAATTTCCTAACATATAATACATAATTATTAAAGTAAATTTGCCTACTTTAGGCATTTGGAGTAATAAAATTTACTTTAATTTTTAATATGTATCAAGGACAGGAAATTATTATTATTTTTTATTTACCAATATTCACAACAATAAAAAGTAAAATTATAATTTGTAAGGGTCACCATTTCTATCCTAAATGAAATCTCTTTCTGAATAGAATCTAAATTGTTTAACAAAGTATATTTCAACTGAACACATAAAATATTTTGAAGAAATTATTGATAAAAGCTATTATTTTATCTGAACAGAAAATATTTGTGATTAAAGAAAGTTCCAAGCAAGAAACCCATCTTTCTGTGTATTTTGTACATATAATAATGTTTGAGGAATCTCATAATTAATTGTCCACATAATTTAGAAAAATCTAGTGGTTTTAAAAACAAAAATAATTTCTTGTAACACATTTCCTTTTTGCTTTCTGTCAAATTCTCATCTTGAGAAAGATATAAAACGTGACCTCCATATAAGATGTGTAAAACGTTTATTGTAATTGCCAACCTTTAAAAAATAAATTTTCTTATTTTATATAATTACATCCAGTTAACAACGGCTGTAAGTGGACTCATTTAAATCTCCCATTAAACTTATAATGTCTGTAACAAACTGCCTTGCAATGGAGAGCATGCGCACACGAGTTGTTACAGGTATCCGAGGGTTGCGTATGTTTTTACAAAGGGTGCGTCTACCTTGCAGTTATCCCTGTCAACATAGCAAAATAACAGGATTAGTTCTGAAGAATACGTATTGTAACTAACCTCTAAATAAAGTGTCTGTATGTAATTATTTAATAAATTCAATTCATGCTCAAATTATTTGGATAAAGTTTCTTGTTATAATTTATGATATTCAATTACTTTTCTTTAAAATTTTAAAAAACTGCTCCTTAATGCCTAAAAAAGGAGAAATAATCGTTTGGTGCATTCACAATATTTTATGTACCTTTCATTAGTCAGTATTTCTTGTTATTAAGTTCGTTCTATTAGCTCGCACTCTCCTGATAGGCCTAACATCTTGTACAAAGTTTCAATCCGTAATAAAATACATCCACCGTAATTTTTATTCATCCATCCAATTTAAAATACATTTTTTGTAACCTTTACTGGATGACAATTGATGTTCATACAGTTTTACAAATATATATTCAATAATTAAAATGGCTATGGCTACCACACACAATTACACAAATAATCCTCTATGAATAAAAATGCGTGAAAACAATAAAAAAAAAAACAAACTGGATTAACAGTGTCGAACGTTGCTTCACAAACGGACAACGGAAAGAAAGAGGAAAGAAACTACACGACAATACAAGTGACGAAAAAAGAAAGCGTATAAATAGTAACAAACGAAAATAATAGTCCAACACCATACATAGACAGGAAAAACGAAAACTGCAAAGAAATTTTCTTTACATTTTGCCACTTAATATTGTAATTCTGATATATGTATAAAAATATTTATAAAATAAAAAGAAAATAAATTAATTGATTAAAAAATTATTTTTCTTTTTTGATTTACGTAGGGATTAACTTTAATAAATATTTAAATCTTACTTGTTATTCAGTTAATATTGTATTATTACTCATTAAAAAGTTGCATCCTTAAAAACCAATAAAGTTGAAATAAGTTGCATTCCTTATAATACAATAAAAAAAAAAAATCTATTATTGACTGATTAAGGTGTATTGCCGATATAGGTACATACGATAAATTATTGCTTTTTAAAAGTTTTCAAATGTTTGATTATATTGTAAATGTTTATAACATTCCCAAAAATTCTTGTAGAAATACCCCTTACAAAAAATCCTTTCCCTTATGGAAAAATAGCGTAAAAAGTATATGTATGGAAAAATAGCGTAAATAGTATATGTATGGAAAAATAGCGTAAAAAGTATATGTATGGAAAAATAGCGTAAAAAGTATATGTATGGAAAAATAGCGTAAAAAGTATATGTATGGAAAAATAGCGTAAAAAGTATATGTATGGAAAAATAGCGTAAAAAGTACATGTATGGAAAAATAGCGTATGAATTATACGTTACATAATGATATCATTATTTTTTAAATTTTGTTGAATTGTCTTAGTATTTAATAGTTAAATTAATAAAAATAAAGAAATGTTTATACGAATTATAAAAGCATGTATCGATATAAATGTTTTAAAAATCAACTTATTTTTAAATGTAGCCTATACGGTTACACCTGTACGGTAGCCTGTATAGGCTACGTAGTAATATAGCTAACTTTCAACACTTTCGTCTCAAGTCTGGTTTTGAAGGTAATTACTTCAATTACCCCCAGAATATGAACCACAAAAAGGATGGAAAAAGATTCCAACTTTTCTGTAGCTACAATTTTCACCGCATCCTTTTTGACAATCGCAAGAATATATTTCAAATATGTTCATCTAGTGCAGGCTGTGTTTGGCTGCGATATGATTGCAGTGTTTTGTTAATTGTTCTTCATTCCTCATCCATCCCAAATGGGTTGGATTGATATTTTTATCACCGAGCCAAATCTGAGTTTATATATAAACCCTTGTGAAGTGATCACATAAGGAATTGCCTGTGGGTAATAAAGAAGACAATTTCAGCAGAACCTTGTTTGGCTTTACCTCTGGTTCTTCATTTCACTTCTCAGATACGTTCTCCAACTATTGTGTTATACACTCATGTGTACTCATACATTTACGCGTAAACTGATATGAATGAGTATATGTATATTATCAAAGTAGATAGTTATCAAAAGAAGTTCACAAATGCTTCAAAATAGACAAGGAATATAGTAACTTACCTGATCCAAAACGTTAATCGAAAAATGCACTTTTCAATATAACGTTTTTATTTACAAGTTCTCAATTCGCTGGAAAAAATATTTTTTAGAAAACTTAAAGCACTATACGTCCCGTGTTTTACGATATTTTTTCAACCCTTTATTTTTTAGATTTGTAAGTTTAAATGGCTTAGGCAGGTAGTATTCGTATTTAGTTTTGAACTTCTAACGATCATAAATCAGTCAATTGTGGTCACACAAAAATCAAACAGTAAGTTTTCAGTGAAATAACCTTACCGTTTCTACTTTATCTTTTTAATAACACTTGTAATTTTTGCAACATTTCGAAAAAAAGTTGATCTTTTTAAAAATGTATTTTTGTAGACGGTAATCATACACTTTTTCGAATTGAAACATCTAAACCCATCCACACTCCTTGAACCTACTGTTTTCATATAAAAACATTACTGACAACAGATTACGCTTAATTTTAATTAATTACTGGTTTGCCATCAAGTAATTAATATTAATACCGAATTTGTTTTCTCAAAAATCATGACAACCATTTTGTTTTGATTGTAACTCCGTTATTTTGATGGTAATGACTTTTGTAAGTTCTCCAATTAAAGGTCTATTTAAGTACTTTAAAACATAGAATAAGAGGTTTTTCGAAAAACCTTTAATTTTCGCTAAATCACATTGAAAGTTTCTCTTTTAGCTATCTTCAAAATCGACATTATCTTCAAGGAGTCATAACTCGATTATCTTCAAGAGTATAACTATAGGTATACAACCTATAAAAATAAAAAATCCATCTGTTTGTTATGTAATTTAATTTTTTTTTCTTTATGACCACGTTTTGTGTAAAGCTTACATATTTTATTAAAAGTTCAAAACATCGCTCAAAAACCTTGCATTTTTGTGTTAAAAACGACTACTTTTAGGCAACAATATCTCAAAAAATTACTGCTGAAATTTATCACTGTATCTACAGTGCACAATATTAATAAAATAATAATTGTATGAATAATAATAGTAATAATAATAAAAAAAAAATAATTACAAAAATATTAGTAATAATAATAATAAATAATTATTACAAAAATATTAGTAACAATAATAATAATAATAATCATATTAATAAAAAATTATAATAATAATATATTAATATTAATGGCAATAACATTATTGATAGCAATATTAACGACTAGACTTACTCATCTTCCCATGGGCAAATCTCGTTCCCTTTACCTGAACCGCCTTCTTCCTTCTCTTCCTTCGGGTTCTCTTGCTCCCAGTTTTCCCCAAGAGGCTGCGCAGGACAGCTTTCTTCCGCTTCTTCCATACAAGTCTCCGTATTCTCAGCCACAGAACTGACACTAATCACGGGTGCTATTGTTGTCGACTGTTTCCTGCTTGAAGATCCGCTTACAGATTTTTTTCTTATTTTTTCAGGAACTTCAACGGGCAGAATAACACCTTCGTAAGTGGTTGTCGTCGAATCAAACGATCGGTGAGGGGTGGAAACTGAAAAGTCTTCTATCGAAGATACGGATGGCCTCACTCCATCCGGTAACCTTGACAAAGCCACACAAGCGGAAGCTCTTCGCCCAAACTTGTCTTGTAATGTGCAAGTCTTTCTCAGTCTTTCGGAGACTTCAGTGACCACTGCCAAGCTGACGTCAGAAGAGCTGCTTCCGGAATCCAGCTGGGTCGAGTTCTTTCTTGAACACGGATGCGCCAATGAATCCCAAGGACATGTATTGTCATCCGACACTAAAGAGGAACCGGGCTGGAATTTTTTCTTTTCCGTGTTAACAGGTGTACTTGCAGAGTCCCACGGACACACATCATCGCCTTTCTTTTCAGCAGCCTCATCTGATGAGCCACCTCCTGGAGGGTCCCTAGTGAAGTAGAAAAATCATTGTTAAAACTGTTATAAAACATACGCAGCCGAAGTTATAGCTCAAATGCTTTTAAAAGTATAATAATAATAATAATCTCTAACTAAAAAAAAGATAGTCATTGAAGTTCAATTTTATAAGAGTAATTAAAAATAATAATACATACTAAGTACTACAAATTATAAAAGATGCTACTTAAAAAATAAGTAAATATTTGAAACATTGTATGATACTAAGTAACTTACAAATACAAAGTCATTTAGAAGAGAAATTTCATATACATTTGTTTAATTACAAAAAGTCATTAATGGCAACATAGATATATGTTTACACAACATAGTTTGACAACAATAAAAATTACTATGAAATTAAAAAGAAGTATAAAAACGTCTAGTAATAATGCAAATCTACGTAAGAAAATTGTGCAGTATACACATTTGAAGTATTTTGGAACTTATTCATAAAAAATCTACTTGTTTCTTTTAAAAACTGAAATAATAAAGATGGACTGCAAAGGAAAACTTTAAAAATAGGTTAAAAGTTAATAATAACATTCTATTCATGTAAATATAACACAAAATGTGCAGAGAATACAAAATAACTATCATGCTTGCAAATAAATATAACTAAGCTAGTAACTCTATTTTAAGATATTATTTATTGATATTTTATGAAATTTTGGGAACACATATATGTAAGTGGATTTATTAAAATGTATAAACATGTGTTGTTAAATTATTTGTATTCAGTAAATATGTTGCACTACACTAGTTACTGTACTGAATTTTTCAGTAATCCAATTTAAAAATTTGGTAATGAAAAAGTTTTTATAACACAAGTTTGACAATTCTGCAGAATAATTTGTCATAAAACTATTATTTAAAGAATCAAAAGTTCAAAAAACAGGTAGTGTTAATTATTTGCATTCTCACAAAACAGGTCGTATATTTCGTCTCTAAGAGAAATACACACACAGATTTACGAAGAGGTATACTAGTTTTTAATATGTAAATACAGCACGACATATAGAAGAAAAACACAGATTAAAAAACTACTACAACATGAAATTTGTACCCATAAATAAAGAAATTTAAAACACCAAGATTTGAAGAAACACTGAGAAATTTAAACAAAAAAAGTATAGATACTGAAGACTCAACAGACGACTTACAAACTGGACCAACCCGTTGATGACGCCTTCGACTGACAAGGTAGGTCGCCCCTGAAACACCGAACCTAATCAACACTGCCTCTCAAAGCTTTAAAATTACATCATGTTAAAAAGTTTTTATTAAGTTGATTTTTAATACATTATAAATTTACTTTGTTAAAAAAACATAAATATGCTCTTGAATGTTTTAAATGTGTTTATTTTTAATTTATTATTTATAAAAAACACTGTTATCAAGACACATAATTAAAAATTTAATTATTGTTAGTCAGAAAAGTAAATAAATGGTAAAAATGTTTTCACTTGTTCAATGTAATTTAATCCTTTACCAAACAATTCTACAATATCAAACACTTCTTCTGAAAAAATTATTTTTCCATTTGAATACGATAAAAATCGCTTTACACGTGATACTTTCACGTGTCAATAGTCATTGTTCTGAAATCCCACTCAACAAATTTATTTATAGTATAAAACATCAAATACTATATATATATATATATATATATATATATATATATATATATATATATATATGTGTGTGTGTGTGTGTGTGTGTATGTGTGTGTGTGTGTGTGTGTGTGTGTGTGTGTGTGTGTGTGTGTGTGTGTGTGTGTGTGTATGTGTGTGTGTGTGTGTGAGTGTGTGTGTGTGTGTGTGTTGTGTGTGTGTGTGTGTGTGTGTGTGTGTGTGTGTGTGTGTGTGTGTGTGTGTTGTGTGTGTGTGTGTGTGTGTGTGTGTTTTCTTGTATAACAATCAAAACAACTGAGTATATTGAAGTACAAGAATTATTTTTCAAATGTTTTACTATTCAAAGCTTTTTGTTGGCAACAAAACATCATCAGAAATTAATAATGAATCTCTATAATGAATGAATCATTAATTCCTGATCGTGTTGTACTGTTTGCGAATGAAAAGCTTTAAATATTAAAAAAAATAATAAATAATTCTATTAAATATTTATTTTTAATTCGGATGTAAGTAAATTTTAAAACCTCAATGCATAGTGAAAATGTTTTTTCAATATTATATTACAAGATTAATACAAAATAAAATCAGTTTTGACACTGTAAAATAGTTGTTAAAAACCGTTTCATCTTAGACCTAAAATATGGTAAAATAGTAACGCTATACTAAAGCAATGATATTGTTATTGGATGATGAAGAATAATAAGGTAGAATACTCTTACAACATGAGAAGAAATTTGGAAAAGTTAATTAAAGACGCCCTTGTTGTTATCAATACAGTTAGCGGCAGTTTGAAGCAGTTTTTACTTTTAAGTATTTTAATTACTGTTTCCATCACACTACAGCACAATATATTTAGGCGGGAATTAGTGACAAAGAATATATGTTTCAGTGGATTGAATGTTTATAAAAAAAAATATTTTGTACCTTATATTGTTTATGAAGATATTTATACAAGAATGTTTTATTATTAACAATATAATAAATGATTTGCGTAACAATTTCCAGAAATGTGTATAGGTATGAAAAATAAAACATATATAAACTGAAAGCTGACTAAATCCAAACCTATTAAATACGTAAAAAGCAATACAATAAAATAGCTAAAAAGCATGAGAATATGTTGAAAGCTTTCTCATTAGTTTAATTAGACGTTATGTAAAAAGATCTTGATCCCTGGAACAGAGGTTGTGTAAGAGAGTATGTTACTTTCAGTGGCGTAGCCGGGGGGGGGGGTAGAGCCATCCCGGGAAATGTTGGACATTTTTATGTCTAGAAATCATATTTTATGATATTTTGATACTTCAAATTACACAATTGTTGGGTCGCCGAGAAGCTGATTCGCTAAAAACCAGGCGATGTTATATTGGGTAATAATTTCCTTCTAAAATGAATTAGTTTGGAAGGGGGTACGTGCCCACTGTGTCCCCTCTGGCTACACCCCTGTTTACTATTCTTATATAATTAATGTAATCGTACTGATATATACTAAACCTGTATATATATATATATATCGCAGTATGTTTTCTTGTGTATTAATTGAATTGTAAATTCAATTATAATTCTTGTATTTGTATTTTGACTTTTGTTCTTTATATATATATATATATATATATATATATATATATATATATATATATAAAGAAATTAAAGTTCCTATCTCCATTTCTTAAAGTTCGTTTTAGACTTCCAATTTATCTATCGTCAGTCTATTTTACCATTACTATCCTCAACTGTCATGATTGTCTCTATGATTGGTCTCGACGTTTTTGTATTTGGTGTGTACAATAACTTTTAACCTTCATAATATCTATGTTTTTTCTCTTATAAAATGTCTAAATCTTGCCTTGTCTTCACAAAAACTTACTTTGACCCAATAGAATTGTTAATTTTTATCATTTGATAACTCCCCCTCTTGATCTGTGCAACAATATCCTTTTAAAACAAAATTACAAAATAGACTATTATGTTTCTGCGTAAACAATCGAATTCAAATCACCTATTGTTTATTCTGTTCTCTACCTTTTGTCCACAAAATGTATTATTATTATTACTAATATTCTCGATCCTAAATATGTTTTCTTCATAGTGAACTAATGATCAGTTTAGTTAACAGAATGTTTTAATGTAAGCTTTCGTGAAGGCATCTTAAAATAATAACACCAAGGAAAGGTTTTGTATGTCTTATCAGATGTTAGATTGTGTAGGTTATGTTAATAATTAGTTATAATCTAAACATTCCGCTACCCCTTCAGCTCTGATAATACTAAGCATTTATGTCAGTTGTAATTCGTTAGGTCAGAGAAAGACATGGTTTACTATTTAATAATTTTTAATTCTTATTTGAATAATTTGTTTTATAGTGCTCATGTTATATTGAATAAGGCGTGATTGAATAGATTATGGGGAAGACTAATTTGCTATTGGTTTACCTATTTACAAATTTGCTTATTGTTAATGATAAGCATTATGCTATTGTTATAATCAAGTAGATTGCAGACAAGATTAAATACAGAAATAATTAATCTTTGATCCTGTTTATACCCGAGACGTCATCTTCGCAGAGAATATTACTGCCACGGGCCAAAATTGGGATAAAATAGCTATAAAATCGAATTTCGTTCCAAGCTGGACTGGTATAAAGCGATCCGTGCTCTACTTAGAGACTATTTTGTCCTTAATGAAAACATTTTGTATATTGTTATGTTTTCTGACCACTGAATTTTAATTTAATTTATATCAGATTTATTTATGTAACTACAAAACCGGTTTTAATGGCGTTTAGGTCTTAGTGGAAGTAAGTCTTATACAAAAATGTGTTTGTAAAAATTCTGAAGAGTAAAGTTGTATGTCACAAAAAAAAAAAAAAAAATGTAAGACATTGTTTGCATGTAAGACCTAAACAAAATGTCTTTGGATTGTACTGGAGTCATGATTATAAATTTTATTTTATGGTTTTATTTGAAATAGTGGCCTTATATTTTATGTTTAAGCAAAACAATACGCTTATGTGTTTCACAAAAATAATTTTAAAAATACTTGTATACTTTGATATTTAATTCAAATGCCTAGGAAAGCATTGCCTGGAATAGACTACAGGCGTGTACATGCTTTATATAATGGGCCACAAAATGCGCTTAGCGTATTCATTTTCAAAATTTTGTCGTCATCCAAGAGGCTTAATTTTGTAATCTTAAGCGTTTGCATGCAACACTGTAACACATTACAACACCTGTAAGGGATGTCGCTGAGGTTGCTCTGGCTGTGGGAGTGGCCGACTCTATCTCTGCAGATTCCGCTGACGGCCAGCTCGTGAGCAGAACCGGTTAAGCTACGGTCGCTGCCTCTTCTTCTGTTCACGGCCGCAGCGCTGCTGGCGGCGCCGCTGCTCTGGCTGCAAGCACCCGCAGCAGCTGCCTGAAGCCCACTCAGGTTCGGCGCTGCACTTGTAGAACTTTTCTTTTTCCCTGGCCCACCAAAACCGAAAAATCTGAAAAATGCAATTAGGAAATGTAACCACAATTGTACATTTAGATCTGGAAATAGTATGTGATTCAGAATATTTTATTAATGTTAATAAATGATGAGTTTGGTTAGTATAGCCTACACATAATATAAAAAAAAACTACTTCTTTTCTGTTGCTACTAAAGGAAATCTTTCCCAATTCAAATCTGCTGTCTAATATGTTTCCATTTATCAAGAACTTTAATGGTAGATAATGAAAGGGAAAGGGGAAAACCTCTTTGACTAGATAGTTTACCTAGTTTCCAGATTAGAATCATTGTTGAAGATAAAAGACTTCTAAAGACCTAAATAATAGGCATAGGCATCTCATCACAAATATATTTATTATTTTAACATCAACTTTTAGAATTTGTCATAATTTTGAGATGGAGAAGACATTCTTATCAATATTTGTTTGGAATAAACTGTGATTAAATTATAATAATTAATAATGGAAAAACCTCAATCAAATATTTTTATTTTCGATTAGAGTAAAAATATTTTTGGTTTAATGTCTTTGAATATTATTATTTCATCTCAGTTTCTTCCAAATAAGTAGGGAAGAGATAAATAGTTTGTTTTTATAACTAAAGAATAAAATTAACTGTAAATTTCTTGTGAATATAATTTACGTATTGTTACAAAGTGTGAGTACTACTTTGTATTGCTATGTATTTCCCAGAAATACAACACAAAATGAGTGTAAAACGTATTTACAGCGTGCAGGCACTACTCCACATATCTTTGGTACATCTAGGAGAATCTGTGGGGACAAGTCACCTCTTTTTGGTAGACGGTTGGATTCCATTTGCCAACAGGTTTTTGTAGTGGTCGGAACGTATAAAACGGGGATAACAGTCCTTCTTGAGCAGAAGAGTGTATACGTGTTCCGCGGCAGAATCGAACGTGAAACGCGACGGCGTTTTGAGCTCGGTTTGTGTTTTCTCCATAGTCTTGCCGTCTATGTTGATCTCACAAGGCGCTCCAGGAGCCAGAAACTCTCTGCAAGTAAAGGAAACACAAGTTTTAAAACATATTTTAAGTGTTAGTCGCATGTGAAAACTTTGTTCGAGTAAAAGTGAACTAGAAATAAAAACCTGAAAGCCCTAAGTATCGTATCTTATTTTCGGAGTTTACAGCTGATTGGTATGTACTCGCTGGTATGGTCAATCTCAGACACCTTACAGCTTCGACAACGACACTGCTTCAGGTCTAACAGCAATAGATTGGTCAACCTCAGCCACTTTACAGCATCGACAACGGCACTGCTTCAGGCCAACCAGCAATAGATTGGTTAACCACGGCCACTCTACAGCATCGACAACGACACTGCTTCAGGCCTACCAGCAATAGATTGGTCAACCACGGCCACTCTACACCATCGAAAACGACACTGATTCAGACCTACCAGCAATAGATTGGTCAACAACAGCTACTTTATAGCATCGACAACGACACTGCTTCAGGCCTACCAGCAATAGATTGGCCAACCACGGCCACTCTACACCATCGACAACGACACTGATTCAGGCCTACCAGCAATAGATTGGTCAACCTCGGCTACTTTATAGCATCGACAACGACACTGCTTCAGGCCTACCAGGAATAGATTGGTCAACCACGGACACTTTACAGCATCGACAACGACACTGCTTCAGGCCTACCAGCAATAGATTGGTCAACCTCGGCCACTTTACAGCATCGACAACGGCACTGCTTCAGGTCTATCAGCAATAGATTGGTCAACCTTAGCCACTTTACAGCATCGACAACGGCACTGCTTCAGGCCTACCAGCAATAGATTGGTCAACCACGGCCACTTTACATCATCGACAACGACACTGCTTCAGGCCTACCAGCAATAGATTGGTCAACAACAGCTACTTTATAGCATCGACATCGACACTGCTTCAGGCCTACCAGCAATAGATTGGTCAACCACGGCCACTTTACAGCATCGACAACGACACTGCTTCAGGCCTACCAGCAATAGATTGGTCAACCTCGGCCACTTTACAGCATCGACAACGGCACTGCTTCAGGTCTACCAGCAATAGATTGGTCAACCACGGCCACTTTACATCATCGACAACGACACTGCTTCAGGCCTACCAGCAATAGATTGGTCAACAACAGCTACTTTATAGCATCGACATCGACACTGCTTCAGGCCTACCAGCAATAGATTGGTCAACCACGGCCACTTTACAGCATCGACAACGACACTGCTTCAGGCCTACCAGCAATAGATTGGTCAACCTCGGCCACTTTACAGCATCGACAACGGCACTGCTTCAGGTCTACCAGCAATAGATTGGTCAACCACGGTCACTTTACATCATCGACAACGACACTGCTTCAGGCCTACCAGCAATAGATTGGTCAACAACAGCTACTTTATAGCATCGACATCGACACTGCTTCAGGCCTACCAGCAATAGATTGGTCAACCACGGCCACTTTACAGCATCGACAACGACACTGCTTCAGGCCTACCAGCAATAGATTGGTCAACCACGGCCACTCTACACCATCGACAACGACACTGCTTCAGACCTACCAAGAATAGATTGGTCAACCACGGCCACTTTACAGCATCGACAACGACACTGCTTCAGGCCTACCAGCAATAGATTGGTCAACCACATTGCCACTTTACACCATCGACTAAGACACAGCTTCAGGCCTACCAGCAATAAATTGATCAACCACGGAAACGTTACAGCATGGACTTCGACACTGCTTCAGGCCTACTAGCAATAGATTGGTCAACCACGGCCACTTTACACCATCGACTAAGACACAGCTTCAGGCCTACCAGCAATAAATTGATCAACCACGGAAACGTTACAGCATGGACTTCGACACTGCTTCAGGCCTACTAGCAATAGATTGGTCAACCACGGCCACTTTACACCATCGACAACGATACTGCTTCAGGCCTACGAGCAATAAATTGATCAACCACGGAAACTTTACAGCATGGACTTCGACACTGCTTCAGGCCTATCAGCAATAGGTTTTATCAGTAAAAAGTTTTATTTAAAATACTAAAGAAATATACAGAAATTTAAACAGGTTTGCTGAGACGTAATTTCTTATAAGAGCTTATTAGTTGAGTAATCGGGCCCTGTAGAAGTCATGCAATGGGTTTCACTAAATTTAATTAGAATATAGATAAAATCTAATATCAGTGAACTTGCGAGGGGTAGCCATAAAGCGTTGAAGTCTCTCAGTTAAACTTCTTATAGCACTTTACTTTTACTTGCTAAAACACCGAATACGTAATGTACAAGGCCGGATGACAAAACGGTTTTTAAATGTAATAATTCGGAAAAGAAATTCATTATGCTCAGTGGCCTAAGTAATATAATTAACTATAATAATAATAATACTAATTAGTAAAACTAACAATAATGTAATACAACAATACAAAATAGTTCTGAAATACAAATAGTTAACAAAATGATGAAAGCTTACATAAAACATATATATTTATTGTAATAAAGATATTAAAGTTTATTTGCAAATAGACATTATTACATTTTATTATAACATATATATATATGTGTGTGTGTGTGTGTGTGTGTGTGTGTGTGTGTTTTAATTATTATGGTCAAATGTTTTGTATTAATGTTTGGCCTGGCCATTAGTTTATTAATGGTCGTCGAGGTAACCGTTGATATTTGCGGTAGATGTTTGGTGGACGTGGTTTGAGGCTTCTATAGGCAGTCATAGACTGTATTGCCTTTACTTTGCTTTGCAACTTCATTGTAGTTATAATGTTGGATGATGTTAACTTGTTTATCAGAATGTACATAAGTATTTAAAGTTATACATCCTTGTGAGGTTATGCTAAATTAAATTATGCTAGGAGCTAAATGTAAATAACCTATCTATCATTAAATAATACATATTTGTTTTATAATATACTATATAGGCCTATATTACTTGGTTCATTGTTAATTGTACTCCCTGTTCCATTTGTTGAATGTTTCTTTAATCTTTACTATAAGTATGTTTGAATCTGCACACAGATTAAATTATAGATCTATGATAAGCATCTGTGGCTAGCAGTGAGGTTAAACTTACTCGTAGATTTCGTGAACTTTGCTGTGAATCTGTGATTGAGAGCTTCTGCGCAGGTCGTTCACTGCCGTCCAGAATCTTATGTTCTCGTGGCTGTACTCTTTCCTCAAGTAGTTTGTAAACTCTTGTAAGCCTAAACATCACGCTCAAAGTGTTAATATGTTAATATCATAAAATGCTTACAGACAAACGCGAATTGAATAATATACTAGAAATAAAAAGTGTTTAAGTTTTGTTTTGCTCAAACTGTTTACGCACAAAGAAGTAAAAAAAAATTATTTTAAAGTGTCAAGACAATGTAATAATAAACTATTTTCTCATATTTCTACTGTTAAAGATCTATATAAGCATTGAAGTAGAATACATGAGAAATACATTGGTGAAATTATAATTATTTCCTTGTTCTAAAAGTTTTTAAATTTCCAGCAGAGGAAGATTTTGAATGCACTGTGTTATAAGGCATTCAAATCTTCACCATAAAATGACCATCAAGAAATGTAAGTTATGGTGGAACGAAACTTCAACTACCAGCCTAGTATAACGGTGATATATATTTATTTTAGCAAAATCCACTTCTAAAAATTCTCTATCGTGTTATTATGGATAGGAATAAAATTATTCTCCTTGATCAGAAATCGTTAA
>JBAIZL010000361.1:957500-985000 GCA_036971475.1 Prosapia bicincta
AATCATTGCTTTGTAAAGCATAAAATGAAAGAAACAATAAACTTTGTGTAGGTCTACTGTAAAAATAAAACATTACTGAACTTAAATGTAACACAAGTATTAATAATAACAAGCTGGTGAAGTGACAGTGAATAGGACTGGTCAACAGAAGTGATTACTGCATATAAAGTATGTTTAATAAAAAGTCTTAGTAAAATTTAATTAATATAGGTGATATTAAAAATACCTAGTAATTACAAAACCCATACTAGTTGAAAAGTTGAACGAACAAAAGTAATATTCAATTTATTAGAAATAGATTTTTTTAAAATGCCAGAATTTCTTTAAAAAATTTAAAATATTAGAACAAAATTACACACCTCATTAGCATTATATTGAAATACATTTACTAAGATCTATTGAACTTGATTAATATATTTATTGCTTAATAAAAATATTTTATTAGCGTAAAATTTTAATTCAATAATGCACAATAAATAATACAACATAATCTAGGAGTTAAAACAATGGTTCTACAACATAACCTATAACATAGAATCAGAAGTTGCATAAAGTAATATATTATCGCTTATAGTTCAATTACTGGGGATAAAACTATGCTAATATCTACGAACGTTTTATAAATACATCGATTTTTCTGAAAATTTAAAATTAGGCTTATCATAAACTCCATTTTCAAATTTATCTAGGTGAGATTGTTGATATCAAGAGAGAAAAAATTGGAAAACATGAATGACCGTTAGAACGTGTTATCTAACAACAAAATTAGTTATTCACAATTTTCAACCCTTAAAACCCCCCCAAAAAGTAATATTCTTCATAAATATAAATAAAAAAATATTTTAGCAGCTTAAAAAATTTCAATTAAGTATTTAAATAAAAATATGAATTAATATCCTACTTATACAATTATTTTCTATGGAAAATTCAACCGTTAAACCACCCTTTATTTGTAGATGAGTTGAGAAATATTTTTAACAAATTGAAAATATTTTTAGTGTACATTCTTTTTAGATAAAAATTCGTTTTTGACTTATAAAATAATTTTTCATTTAAATTGCAAGATTTGAACAATTACACTTTGTTTTGATGAAATTAAAACAAAAAATATTCTTTTTGGTTCAAAATTCCACAACTGTGCTTTCTTACTAATAGAATCTCATACTTGTATTGTAGACATAAATTAAAAAAATGAGGTACTATTACAATATTTTTTCAAAAAGTAAAAATAAATAATATTTTAAATGACATGATGTAAAAGGCAACATTGTTTTTGCAGCAATAAAATAAATTATACTAAAATAAACAGTTATAGTTATTTCATTAGTCTACAATTTTGTTATTTTAATGATTCAGTGAAGCATTACCAGGCGTAGGCCTGATTGCCGATGCATGATTGTGAACCGGACTCATAATTTACCGTTCAAATTTATTCTAAAAAGTGCAATGGTTTTTTTGCAAAACCTTAGTCCTATTGCTATCACATACATTCAAAAAGTATTAAGGAGTTAATTTATTAGAAACCCATCCTATTTTATTGTATCTCTCTCATATTTCGTCCAAGAAAATCATTTTAGACCTCCTTTTAAATAGTGCATGAGCTTTGCCGAAAAATATACCCGTTTCCCTCTATTTGACCTTAAATAATTAAGGTAAAAAACAACGAAAATTTAAAAGTTTTTGACCAGCCATATCTTAGGTTACATTACACTTAGAGCACTCGAATAAAACGAATCTATTTCAGCTTCAATTTTTCATTTTACATTTTTTTGACTTATTAATTGATTAGTAAAATAGTGTTCAAAAATATGTTGTTTTTTTAAATCGAAAAATCCAACTTTTCTACAGAGAATAACTAGGAAAGTATTGATCTAGTGAAAAAACTGAAAGCAACACTTGTTGCTTAATATTAGTCCTCTGACGAATTGTTGGGTTATTTAGATATTAAAAAATTACCACGTTCAAGAAGGGGTGGAGGCTCATGTCTTCCCTATATGACTTTTGCCCCTTAAGTACTTGTTTTTACTAACACGTAAGATTTCAAATGAGTCGGTTTACGTATAAATATTTGTTAGGTAAGAGCCTTCCGTTTGTATGGACTCATATAAATATGGACTAAATATTCTAACTTAATATATTATGCTAAAATATGAAGACAACGTGAAGGATGAGATGATTTTTCTTCCGTGCAAAACATAGTCATATCAACCAAAAAAGTATTCATTTTAAAAATAAATAATATAAATAATAATAAATAAAATTAATAATGACAATTGTACTCCCGTATAGTTTGAAGTAGGCTCTATACAACCCCTATACAGACGGGTTTAAAATTATACTCTAAAATAACTCTCATTGAACATAACAAAATTATAATAAATTTAAAAATACACCTATATAATACCCAGCAAGGCGGACGTAACATTATAACAGCGTCTCTCATTAACAGCCAATGTGCTGTGTATTAATAACGAACGTCATTAAAGCAACCCCTAACTTATGTAACGTTACCCTGTATTAGTCAAGTCTACTGACTTTGGCCGGTAATAACACAAGACGCTAAGTTAACAGAAGGCTTAAGCCCGTATTAATGGCACAGCGTACGGTAACGTCGAAAGTGCTTTATTTAACCCGTGCTTCCGCAGAATTATTACGTGCATAGATTAGAAAATGGGGAACCACAGACTACACCCTTTATTTACTGTTCTAAAAAATGTAAATACAATTGAATGAATATTATAAAATATGTATAATAAATTAACATATATAGTAAATATACCAGGTCTGATGGCTCATTGGTATTTTTGAGATCACATTATTAACTTGTACTCGTATATAAATATATCTAACGCATTTACTGTTCTAAATGTAAATACAATTGAATGAATATTATAAAATATGTATATTAAATTAACATATATAGTAAATATACCAGGTCTGATGGCTCATTGGTATTTTTGAGATCACATTATTAACTTGTACTCGTATATAAATATATCTAACGCATTTACTGTTCTAAATGTAAATACAATTGAATGAATATTATAAAATATGTATATTAAATTAACATATATAGTAAATATACCAGGTCTGGTGACTCATTGGTATTTTTGAGATCACATTATTGACTTGTACTCGTATATAAATATATCTAACGCATTTACTGTTCTAAAAAATGTAAATACAATTGAATGAATATTATAAAATATGTATATTAAATTAACATATATAGTAAATATACCAGGTCTGGTGACTCATTGGTATTTTTTAAGATCATATTATTGACTTGTACTCGTATATAAATATATCTAACGCATTCTCTAACAGAAATAATTACCTGTTCCTCCGCCTGCATGGTGATGAAATCCCATTTGTTCTGCAAGTTTTTCTTCAAGCTGTTAAGTGACTCCTGCAACGTCCACAAGAAATATTTACAATTGTAAAACTGTGTCATAGCATGAAAATATAGCTTATGTATTTTATTGTTTATGAAGATGAATTTAAATCAGTAATACTGAAAATAGAGATTCAATATGAGAGTTTTAATTTTATTGCTACAAAATGTAATCGGACATTAATTTGTTTATCAAATATTGAAAAATATTATTTTACGATACTTTTCAAATTTGCAAATTTTGTTTATATTAGTTTAAAAACAAAACTATATAAATTAGTTTGATAATAAAAACAAAGTTACGAAGATTAACATTGTGTTTTGAAACGAGTCTATTTAATACGAATATTAGTTACAATTGTACATTTTTTTATTTGTCTCACCTCCAAAACAAGGCAAACAACTATCAGAACGTGTTTACCCGCATTTTATTTACCGCTTTGTTCTCAATTACAATCAGCAGTCTCACTATTTTATTCGTCTCAGTGGTTCCTTCCGTCGAGAGTTGAAAGTTTAGCCCCTCTTCCTAAGGTTGTGACGTAGTGTTCACAAGCACTTTATACTACAACAATGTGAGACACGGAAAGTTAGTGACATTCTGTGAATCTATCTTGCTGTAGGCACACAACACGTGAAAAACTCTCCTGTTTATTGATTACTGAGCTTAGACCGAGGAAGGAGTAGGTTAGGTTAGGTTCAACTATGAACACTCGCCGAATTGTATGCACAATGTTGGGGATATTCATTTTCGGTGTTTAAATATCAAAATGAATAATACATTTTTACAAATTGAGCAATTTCAGGGGCATTTGAAAGAAATTGTGACTAATATACCCTAAAAGTAACAGAGAAGCAAGTAAAAAAACATTTACTCGAGGCAAGCTTTAGTTTTCTTATGGACGTATAAGACAATTATAATTAGGCGTTTCTTATGGACAATTACATAATTATAAATGTAAGGTCTGCATCAGTCTTCGCGGACGATTGCTTACATTGTTTGTGACGTCATGCGCCACTAGTGGCACCCTACAACAGAACAAGGTGCGAGTAGTGCCACTTTTATTGAGCAGCTAAAATAAGTGTTATAAAACCAGTTCAAATAATGAACAATCAATGTCCACAAATTTTTTAAGGTAAATAAATTTCGAAGGTAAATATAAAAAAAAACAACCTCAAACTGCAACAACGGTTTATTAAAATTTAACACGTTTTGGCTACAAATCTGTCTCATTCAGAAGCGAAAGAAAACAAAATATGCTTTTTCTTTCCAGAATATTTTTGTATTTTTTCACTTCTGAGGATGGTTTATTTGCAACCAAAATGGCAAGTTTAATAAGAAAAGTAATATTGCTAGAAAATGTTTTTGCTATTTAGTATAAGTATAAGTATAAGTATAAGTATAAGTATAAGTATAAGTATAAGTATAAGTATAAGTATAAGTATAAGTATAAGTATAAGTATAAGTATAAGTATAAGTATCACAATTTATTCCCAAACAGAGAGAAATACCAAAAGCGTATAACAATACAGCCATATAAATATTATTATATTCAACTACTCTATGGTAGTAGTATAGAGTTCTACATTGAAGTCTAGTAGTGTTTGTTACGCGTCTTGTTCTAGTAAAACATAGGTTTGAATTTCTTGCTCACAATAAGTCTGTTTCCCTCACTTAAAAATGTCCTTCAATGGGTCGTCGATAACGAGTCAACAAGTTTTCTCATTCATAGTTTGGTATAACGAATTATTCTTTTTTAATGGGGAAAACTCATGATTAATGAGGGAATTTCTCTTCCGGTTTGAATGCTTGTCATTTATTTGCAGAGTAAATCCATTTGAAAATTGTTGTTAGACTTTTTCTGTTTAATTATAAAAATATAATTCATAGTAGTCTTTCATTGGCTACTCTCTTAGCGAAGAAATAACGATAGACTCTCCAAGTCGCTAGCGTAGCCTAAGCTCGGTCATGACGAGGTAGGCTTTCACAGTTTTAGATATATTCGGGCTACACAGAATTTCAGGGTGGAATAACTGTATAAGGGTGCTCACCATCTCGTATTCCTCCAGACCATGCCTCTGCTTGTTCCGTAGAGTCCGTTTGACCAGGTAGATGGCGTACTCAACGTTGTCTGGGCTACGATGTTGCCATGGCCAATAGTATGGCGTCTGCAAACATTCAATTCAATAAAGTAGTTGTAATATATTATATTAAGAGCCAGAATGCTCTAGATAATTAACTATAAAAGACAGTTTGAATATATATATATATATATATATATATATATATATATATATGAGCGTGTGTGTGTGTGTGTGTGTGTGTGTGTGTGTGTGTGTGTGTGCGTGCTTGTGTGTGTGTGTATGTGTGTGTGTGTGTGTGTGTGTGTGTGTGTGTGTGTGTGTGTGTGTGTGTGTGTGTGTGTGTGTGTCTGTGAGTGTGTGTGTGAGTGTGTGTGTGTGTGTGTGTGTCTGTGAGTATGTGTGTGTGTGTGTGTGTGTGTGTGTGTGTGTGTGTGTGTGAGTGTGAGTGTGTGTGTGTGTGTGTGTGTGTGTGTGTGTGTATGTGTGTGTGTGTGTGTGTGTGTTTGTGTGTGTCTGTGAGTGTGTATGTGTCTGTGTTTATAAGCTTTTTAAACTAAATTCTAAATTACTGTTACATTCTGTCAATTTAAGTTGTTTTACTTTAACAGTTTATGTTGTCAGTTTAAATGCAATTTATGTTATAAATACAAGTTATCAATTTATGTTGTAAATTGTCAAACACGTTGTCAACGTACGTTGTACTTTGTAAATTATCATTTTACGACATCATTTCAAGCCTGAGTTGCCAATTGTCGTTATACATTTTAGTTTACAATTTACCTTTTCAAATAATATTGTTAACTCTATTTTGTCAACTCATGTCAAAAATTTATATTGCCAACTCTCGTAGTCAATTTACATTTGTTAAAAACGTATGTTGACAATTTATGGTGTAAATTTACGTTAACAATTTGTTTTATAAAAATTATGTTAAATGTCTAAAGATTGTTCATCACAATTTTTTTAATGTTTCTAAAATTAAAACTCTACTAACCCAAATCATTAAAGACGTTTCGGAATAAATTTTAAAATAAAGAACGAGGTGGTGTTCAGCGGAATAATGGAAAAGCCAGATTACGTTTAGTGTAGTTTTCATTTCTTTTTCACTTTAAATTGTAACTAATTAAAATATTTTATTTGTGAAATGGAGTTATATATTTTTTAATGGATATTTTTAGGATAACAATCATTTTAATACATTTAGCAACCTTAGACCTTAATTTGTGAAGAAAATTAATTACACTAACTATAGTTTAAAATTTGACTCGTTACACAAAATGCTAATGATTTCGTCAATGGTAAATTATTGAATTTAAGTTGACGTTGTTATTACATTGTTTATTATTTTATTTTTTTATAAATAAAACATAAGAGCTTGTATTTAATATTGTATTTATGCGTGCGTCATGAAGTATTTTCCCGCTCACAATATTAATGTCCCTGTGTTGCCAAATGGTAAAAGCAACCATGTTTAAATAACTAAAAGGAATTCCGTGTATGATCCTGATTCAGTTGCAACACTGTCTGTAAATGCGTATTTCTAAATGTCACATTGTAAGTTAAAAAAGTGGCTTTTATAACTCTTATAGTGTCGAATTATGATTCTTAATTTCACCACGTTATTCAGATTTTAGTAAGACATGAAGTCTGTTTCTTGTTTTTAATTATTATTATCAAATAACACACACGCACACGCGCACACACACACACACACACGCGCGTACACACACACACACACACGCACGCACACACACACACACACACACACACACACACACACACACACACACACACACACACACACACACACACACACATACACACACACACATACGCGCATACACACTACACACACACACACACACGCGCACGCACACACACACACACCCACACACACACACACACACACACACACACACACACACACACACACACACACACACACACACACACACACACACACACACACACACACATACACACACACACACACACACACGCGCATACACACTACACACACACACACACACACACACACACACACACACACACACACACACACACACACACACACACACGCATACACACTACACACACACACACACACACGCACGCACGCACACACGCGCGCACACACACACGCGCGCGCACGTTTGGAGGTCGGATTTAGAATTAGGTCGTTTATAGGAACAATAAATGTTTGTATAAACTTTAGATTTTTCACATTGCATGAACAGACTATTGTTATAAGACGTTTTTAAAATATTAACGGCTGCCGATGATGAGTCAGACACTACGATGGAGGTTGTACTTCCAAATAATTATAACCTCTGACGGACAAAACCCAAACATATAATACTGAAAGTTTGATTTTGTGATCTACTTTCAACGTCATGATGGTGTAAGCCTTGCAAACATGTTTAAGGGATCTCCTGCTATTGTATTGCTGTGGGACTTGTGTAATAACTCAATAATAACGTGATAACAGATACAAAGAAAATATTGTGTACTTCAGGGGCCTGATGAGGCTTAGTACACGGTGGGGGGGGCGGAATTGGAGGGAATATAACAAGGTAGCAATTTAAAATAGAAAACAATGAGTAGAAGTAGCATTTTTGGAATTTTCTAGAGATATCAATTCCGTAAGGGTAAAAATAAGCATTTCTAAAGTAAATTGTACCAATTTCAATATATTATAGTGAGGACAGTCTGAAATGGAAACTGTAAACTACGTTTAAAGAACATGCATAAAGAACGCAATAGAGCTGAGTAGTAAAATTCGCATGAACTTATTTTCCCGAAAATAAATATTTATGATGGTAAACAACTGAAATTGGTAAACAATATAAACTGAAAAATATTTGTTTATTCATAAGAAAGTCTTTTAATAGTTATGTACATAATTACATTATGAATTAAAAAGAGCAATAGCTTATATAAGCATGATTTTTTTGATTTATATATAACCTAGTTTACTTTTGGTTTTTACTTATTTGCATGGTTAGTATACAGATTTATTGGTATTTTAATGTCAGTTGTAATAATTAATTAACTACATTTTTTGAAGTTGCTTAGAGTTTATCATCTCAGTAGTTGGCAAGATCACCGTCAGTTGATCACCACAGCTGATTGTTGCGGAAAAGATAGATGGAGAATGAGTATAATGGGTCGATCGGGTCTTAAACCTAAGAATAAATAATAAATTCAAGATAAACGTGTGTATATATTTTTTAAAAATTTTATTACAGAATCTAACACGATTTATGTAATATTGAAGTCAAATTAAGATGAAAATTTAAAGACCTTTTATATCATGAAAACATTTGAAGCACAAATTTAAGGAATTGAATACCTATTATAATAATATTTTGCGTATTTTAATTTAAAGTTTTAATTTAACTTATACTTTGGTTCTGGTTCACGATTCATGTTTCCACGGTTAAAACTGACGTTAAATTGCCTATACAGCGCCTTATGTATCTGTTTAAACCTCTGTTGCATGTACACTTGTTGGGATACATTTACCACTATGTTTCTTCTGTTGTAGGTTGGCAGTGACGGTAAATTGCCTATACAGCGCCTTATGTATCTGTTTAAACCTCTGTTGCATGTACACTTGTTGGGATACATTTACCACTATGTTTCTTCTGTTGTAGGTTGGCAGTGACGGTAAATTGCCTATACAGCGCCTTATGTATCTGTTTAAACCTCTGTTGCATGTACACTTGTTGGGATACATTTACCACTATGTTTCTTCTGTTGTAGTTTGGCAGTGACGGTAAATTGCCTATACAGCGCCTTATGTATCTGTTTAAACCTCTGTTGCATGTACACTTGTTGGGATACATTTACCACTATGTTTCTTCTGTTGTAGGTTGGCAGTGACGGTAAATTGCCTATACAGCGCCTTATGTATCTGTTTAAACCTCTGTTGCATGTACACTTGTTGGGATACATTTACCACTATGTTTCTTCTGTTGTAGGTTGACAGTGACAGTAAATTGCCTATACAGCGCCTTGTGTATCTGTTTGAAACTCTGTTGCATATACTCGTGTTGGGATACATTTAGCACTATGTTTCTTCTGTTGTAGGTTGGCAGTGACGGTAAATTGCCTATACAGCGCCTTGTGTATTTGTTTAAACCTCTGTTGCATGTACACTTGTTGGGATACATTTACCACTATGTTTCTTCTGTTGTAGGTTGGCAGTGACGGTAAATTGCCTATACAGCGCCTTGTGTATTTGTTTAAACCTCTGTTGCATGTACACTTGTTGGGATACATTTACCACTATGTTTCTTCTGTTGTAGGTTGGCAGTGACGTTAAATTGCCTATACAGCGCCTTATGTATCTGTTTAAACCTCTGTTGCATGTACACTTGTTGGGATACATTTAGCACTATGATTCTTCTGTTGTAGGTTGGCAGTGACGGTAAATTGCCTATACAGCGACTTGTGTATTTGTTTAAACCTCTGTTGCATGTACACTTGTTGGGATACATTTACCACTATGTTTCTTCTGTTGTAGGTTGACAGTGACAGTAAATTGCCTATACAGCGCCTTGTGTATTTGTTTAAACCTCTGTTGCATGTACACTTGTTGGGATACATTTACCACTATGTTTCTTCTGTTGTAGGTTGGCAGTGACGTTAAATTGCCTATACAGCGCCTTATGTATCTGTTTAAACCTCTGTTGCATGTACACTTGTTGGGATACATTTAGCACTATGTTTCTTCTGTTGTAGGTTGGCAGTGACGGTAAATTGCCTATACAGCGCCTTATGTATCTGTTTAAACCTCTGTTGCATGTACACTTGTTGGGATACATTTACCACTATGTTTCTTCTGTTGTAGGTTGGCAGTGACGGTAAATTGCCTATACAGCGCCTTATGTATCTGTTTAAACCTCTGTTGCATGTACACTTGTTGGGATACATTTACCACTATGTTTCTTCTGTTGTAGGTTGGCAGTGACGGTAAATTGCCTATACAGCGCCTTATGTATCTGTTTAAACCTCTGTTGCATGTACACTTGTTGGGATACATTTACCACTATGTTTCTTCTGTTGTAGTTTGGCAGTGACGGTAAATTGCCTATACAGCGACTTATGTATCTGTTTAAACCTCTGTTGCATGTACACTTGTTGGGATACATTTACCCCTATGTTTCTTCTGTTGTAGGTTGGCAGTGACGGTAAATTGCCTATACAGCGCCTTATGTATCTGTTTAAACCTCTGTTGCATGTACACTTGTTGGGATACATTTACCACTATGTTTCTTCTGTTGTAGGTTGACAGTGACGGTAAATTGCCTATACAGCGCCTTGTGTATTTGTTTAAACCTCTGTTGCATGTACACTTGTTGGGATACATTTACCACTATGTTTCTTCTGTTGTAGGTTGACAGTGACAGTAAATTGCCTATACAGCGCCTTGTGTATCTGTTTGAAACTCTGTTGCATATACTCGTGTTGGGATACATTTAGCACTATGTTTCTTCTGTTGTAGGTTGGCAGTGACGGTAAATTGCCTATACAGCGCCTTATGTATCTGTTTAAACCTCTGTTGCATGTACACTTGTTGGGATACATTTACCACTATGTTTCTTCTGTTGTAGTTTGGCAGTGACAGTAAATTGCCTATACAGCGCCTTGTGTATTTGTTTAAACCTCTGTTGCATATACTCGTGTTGGGATACATTTAGCACTATGTTTCTTCTGTTGTAGGTTGGCAGTGACGGTAAATTGCCTATACAGCGCCTTATGTATCTGTTTAAACCTCTGTTGCATGTACACTTGTTGGGATACATTTACCACTATGTTTCTTCTGTTGTAGTTTGGCAGTGACGGTAAATTGCCTATACAGCGCCTTATGTATCTGTTTAAACCTCTGTTGCATGTACACTTGTTGGGATACATTTACCACTATGTTTCTTCTGTTGTAGTTTGGCAGTGACAGTAAATTGCCTATACAGCGCCTTATGTATCTGTTTAAACCTCTGTTGCATGTACACTTGTTGGGATACATTTACCACTATGTTTCTTCTGTTGTAGTTTGGCAGTGACGGTAAATTGCCTATACAGCGCCTAGTGTATCTGTTTAAACCTCTGTTGCATTTACACTTGTTGGGATACATTTACCACTATGTTTCTTCTGTTGTAGTTTGGCAGTGACGGTAAATTGCCTATACAGCGCCTAGTGTATCTGTTTAAACCTCTGTTGCATGTACACTTGTTGGGATACATTTAGCACTATGTTTCTTCTGTTGTAGTTTGGCAGTGACGGTAAATTGCCTATACAGCGCCTAGTGTATTTGTTTAAACCTCTGTTGCATGTACACTTGTTGGGATACATTTACCACTATGTTTCTTCTGTTGTAGTTTGGCAGTGACGGTAAATTGCCTATACAGCGCCTTATGTATCTGTTTAAACCTCTGTTGCATGTACACTTGTTGGGATACATTTACCACTATGTTTCTTCTGTTGTAGGTTGACAGTGACAGTAAATTGCCTATACAGCGCCTTGTGTATCTGTTTGAAACTCTGTTGCATATACTCGTGTTGGGATACATTTAGCACTATGTTTCTTCTGTTGTAGGTTGGCAGTGACGGTAAATTGCCTATACAGCGCCTTGTGTATCTGTTTGAAACTCTGTTGCATGTACACTTGTTGGGATACATTTAGCACTATGTTTCTTCTGTTGTAGGTTGACAGTGACAGTAAATTGCCTATACAGCGCCTTATGTATCTGTTTAAACCTCTGTTCCATGTACACTTGTTGGGATACATTTACCACTATGTTTCTTCTGTTGTAGGTTGACAGTGACAGTAAATTGCCTATACAGCGCCTTATGTATCTGTTTAAACCTCTGTTGCATGTACACTTGTTGGGATACATTTACCACTATGTTTCTTCTGTTGTTGTAGGTTGGCTGTGACGTTAAATTGCCTATACAGCGCCTTGTGTATCTGTTTAAACCTCTGTTGCATGTACACTTGTTGGGATACATTTACCACTATGTTTCTTCTGTTGTTGTAGGTTGGCGGTGACGGTAAATTGCCTATACAGCGCCTTGTGTATCTGTTTAAACCTCTGTTGCATGTACACTTGTTGGGATACATTTACCACTATGTTTCTTCTGTTGTTGTAGGTTGGCTGTGACGGTAAATTGCCTATACAGCGCCTTGTGTATCTGTTTAAACCTCTGTTGCATGTACACTTGTTGGGATACATTTACCACTATGTTTCTTCTGTTGTTGTAGGTTGGCTGTGACGGTAAATTGCCTATACAGCGCCTTGTGTATCTGTTTAAACCTCTGTTGCATGTACACTTGTTGGGATACATTTACCACTATGTTTCTTCTGTTGTTGTAGGTTGGCGGTGACGGTAAATTGCCTATACAGCGCCTTATGTATCTGTTTAATCCTCTGTTGCATGTACACTTGTTGGGATACATTTAGCACTATGTTTCTTCTGTTGTAGTTTGGCAGTGACAGTAAATTGCCTATACAGCGCCTTATGTATCTGTTTAATCCTCTGTTGCATGTACACTTGTTGGGATACATTTAGCACTATGTTTCTTCTGTTGTAGGTTGACAGTGACAGTAAATTGCCTATACAGCGCCTTATGTATCTGTTTAATCCTCTGTTGCATGTACACTTGTTGGGATACATTTAGCACTATGTTTCTTCTGTTGTAGTTTGGCAGTGACGGTAAATTGCCTATACAGCGCCTTATGTATCTGTTTAAACCTCTGTTGCATGTACACTTGTTGGGATACATTTACCACTATGTTTCTTCTGTTGTAGGTTGGCAGTGACGGTAAATTGCCTATACAGCGCCTTGTGTATCTGTTTGAAACTCTGTTGCATATACTCGTGTTGGGATACATTTAGCACTATGTTTCTTCTGTTGTAGGTTGGCAGTGACGGTAAATTGCCTATACAGCGCCTTATGTATCTGTTTAAACCTCTGTTGCATGTACACTTGTTGGGATACATTTACCACTATGTTTCTTCTGTTGTAGGTTGGCAGTGACGGTAAATTGCCTATACAGCGCCTTGTGTATCTGTTTGAAACTCTGTTGCATATACTCGAGTTGGGATACATTTAGCACTATGTTTCTTCTGTTGTAGGTTGGCAGTGACGGTAAATTGCCTATACAGCGCCTTATGTATCTGTTTAAACCTCTGTTGCATGTACACTTGTTGGGATACATTTACCACTATGTTTCTTCTGTTGTAGTTTGGCAGTGACGGTAAATTGCCTATACAGCGCCTTATGTATCTGTTTAAACCTCTGTTGCATGTACACTTGTTGGGATACATTTACCACTATGTTTCTTCTGTTGTAGGTTGGCAGTGACGGTAAATTGCCTATACAACGCCTTGTGTATCTGTTTAAACCTCTGTTACATGTACACTTGTTGGGATACATTTACCACTATGTTTCTTCTGTTGTAGGTTGGCAGTGACGGTAAATTGCCTATACAGCGCCTTATGTATCTGTTTAAACCTCTGTTGCATGTACACTTGTTGGGATACATTTACCACTATGTTTCTTCTGTTGTAGGTTGGCAGTGACGGTAAATTGCCTATACAGCGCCTTATGTATGTTTAAACCTCTGTTGCATGTACACTTGTTGGGATACATTTACCACTATGTTTCTTCTGTTGTAGTTTGGCAGTGACGGTAAATTGCCTATACAGCGCCTTATGTATCTGTTTAAACCTCTGTTGCATGTACACTTGTTGGGATACATTTACCACTATGTTTCTTCTGTTGTAGTTTGGCAGTGACGGTAAATTGCCTATACAGCGCCTTATGTATCTGTTTAAACCTCTGTTGCATGTACACTTGTTGGGATACATTTACCACTATGTTTCTTCTGTTGTAGGTTGGCAGTGACGGTAAATTGCCTATACAGCGCCTTATGTATCTGTTTAAACCTCTGTTGCATGTACACTTGTTGGGATACATTTACCACTATGTTTCTTCTGTTGTAGTTTGGCAGTGACGGTAAATTGCCTATACAGCGCCTTATGTATCTGTTTAAACCTCTGTTGCATGTACACTTGTTGGGATACATTTACCACTATGTTTCTTCTGTTGTAGGTTGGCAGTGACGGTAAATTGCCTATACAGCGCCTTGTGTATCTGTTTGAAACTCTGTTGCATATACTCGTGTTGGGATACATTTACCACTATGTTTCTTCTGTTGTAGGTTGGCAGTGACGGTAAATTGCCTATACAGCGCCTTATGTATCTGTTTAAACCTCTGTTGCATGTACACTTGTTGGGATACATTTACCACTATGTTTCTTCTGTTGTAGGTTGGCAGTGACGGTAAATTGCCTATACAGCGCCTTATGTATCTGTTTAAACCTCTGTTGCATGTACACTTGTTGGGATACATTTACCACTATGTTTCTTCTGTTGTAGGTTGACAGTGACAGTAAATTGCCTATACAGCGCCTTATGTATCTGTTTAAACCTCTGTTGCATGTACACTTGTTGGGATACATTTACCACTATGTTTCTTCTGTTGTAGGTTGACAGTGACAGTAAATTGCCTATACAGCACCTTGTGTATTTGTTTAAACCTCTGTTGCATATACTCGTGTTGGGATACATTTAGCACTATGTTTCTTCTGTTGTAGGTTGACAGTGACAGTAAATTGCCTATACAGCGCCTTATGTATCTGTTTAAACCTCTGTTGCATGTACACTTGTTGGGATACATTTACCACTATGTTTCTTCTGTTGTAGTTTGGCAGTGACGGTAAATTGCCTATACAGCGCCTTATGTATCTGTTTAAACCTCTGTTGCATGTACACTTGTTGGGATACATTTACCACTATGTTTCTTCTGTTGTAGGTTGGCAGTGACGGTAAATTGCCTATACAGCACCTTGTGTATTTGTTTAAACCTCTGTTGCATATACTCGTGTTGGGATACATTTAGCACTATGTTTCTTCTGTTGTAGGTTGACAGTGACAGTAAATTGCCTATACAGCGCCTTATGTATCTGTTTAAACCTCTGTTGCATGTACACTTGTTGTGATACATTTACCACTATGTTTCTTCTGTTGTAGGTTGACAGTGACAGTAAATTGCCTATACAGCGCCTTATGTATCTGTTTAAACCTCTGTTGCATGTACACTTGTTGGGATACATTTACCACTATGTTTCTTCTGTTGTAGTTTGGCAGTGACGGTAAATTGCCTATACAGCGCCTTATGTATCTGTTTAAACCTCTGTTGCATGTACACTTGTTGGGATACATTTACCACTATGTTTCTTCTGTTGTAGGTTGGCAGTGACGGTAAATTGCCTATACAGCGCCTTGTGTATCTGTTTGAAACTCTGTTGCATATACTCGTGTTGGGATACATTTAGCACTATGTTTCTTCTGTTGTAGGTTGACAGTGACAGTAAATTGCCTATACAGCACCTTGTGTATATGTTTAAACCTCTGTTGCATATACTCGTGTTGGGATACATTTAGCACTATGTTTCTTCTGTTGTAGGTTGACAGTGACAGTAAATTGCCTATACAGCGCCTTATGTATCTGTTTAAACCTCTGTTGCATGTACACTTGTTGGGATACATTTACCACTATGTTTCTTCTGTTGTAGTTTGGCAGTGACGGTAAATTGCCTATACAGCGCCTTATGTATCTGTTTAAACCTCTGTTGCATGTACACTTGTTGGAATACATTTACCACTATGTTTCTTCTGTTGTAGGTTGGCAGTGACGGTAAATTGCCTATACAGCGCCTTGTGTATCTGTTTGAAACTCTGTTGCATATACTCGTGTTGGGATACATTTACCACTATGTTTCTTCTGTTGTAGGTTGGCAGTGACGGTAAATTGCCTATACAGCGCCTTATGTATCTTTTTAAACCTCTGTTGCATGTACACTTGTTGGGATACATTTACCACTATGTTTCTTCTGTTGTAGGTTGGCAGTGACGGTAAATTGCCTATACAGCGCCTTATGTATCTGTTTAAACCTCTGTTGCATGTACACTTGTTGGGATACATTTACCACTATGTTTCTTCTGTTGTAGGTTGGCAGTGACGGTAAATTGCCTATACAGCGCCTTGTGTATCTGTTTGAAACTCTGTTGCATATACTCGTGTTGGGATACATTTACCACTATGTTTCTTCTGTTGTAGGTTGGCAGTGACGGTAAATTGCCTATACAGCCCCTTATGTATCTGTTTAAACCTCTGTTGCATGTACACTTGTTGGGATACATTTACCACTATGTTTCTTCTGTTGTAGTTTGGCAGTGACGGTAAATTGCCTATACAGCGCCTTATGTATCTGTTTAAACCTCTGTTGCATGTACACTTGTTGGGATACATTTACCACTATGTTTCTTCTGTTGTAGGTTGGCAGTGACGGTAAATTGCCTATACAGCGCCTTATGTATCTGTTTAAACCTCTGTTGCATGTACACTTGTTGGGATACATTTACCACTATGTTTCTTCTGTTGTAGTTTGGCAGTGACGGTAAATTGCCTATACAGCGCCTTATGTATCTGTTTAAACCTCTGTTGCATGTACACTTGTTGGGATACATTTACCACTATGTTTCTTCTGTTGTAGGTTGGCAGTGACGGTAAATTGCCTATACAGCGCCTTGTGTATCTGTTTGAAACTCTGTTGCATATACTCGTGTTGGGATACATTTACCACTATGTTTCTTCTGTTGTAGGTTGGCAGTGACGGTAAATTGCCTATACAGCGCCTTATGTATCTGTTTAAACCTCTGTTGCATGTACACTTGTTGGGATACATTTACCACTATGTTTCTTCTGTTGTAGGTTGGCAGTGACGGTAAATTGCCTATACAGCGCCTTATGTATCTGTTTAAACCTCTGTTGCATGTACACTTGTTGGGATACATTTACCACTATGTTTCTTCTGTTGTAGGTTGACAGTGACAGTAAATTGCCTATACAGCGCCTTATGTATCTGTTTAAACCTCTGTTGCATGTACACTTGTTGGGATACATTTACCACTATGTTTCTTCTGTTGTAGGTTGACAGTGACAGTAAATTGCCTATACAGCACCTTGTGTATTTGTTTAAACCTCTGTTGCATATACTCGTGTTGGGATACATTTAGCACTATGTTTCTTCTGTTGTAGGTTGACAGTGACAGTAAATTGCCTATACAGCGCCTTATGTATCTGTTTAAACCTCTGTTGCATGTACACTTGTTGGGATACATTTACCACTATGTTTCTTCTGTTGTAGTTTGGCAGTGACGGTAAATTGCCTATACAGCGCCTTATGTATCTGTTTAAACCTCTGTTGCATGTACACTTGTTGGGATACATTTACCACTATGTTTCTTCTGTTGTAGGTTGGCAGTGACGGTAAATTGCCTATACAGCACCTTGTGTATTTGTTTAAACCTCTGTTGCATATACTCGTGTTGGGATACATTTAGCACTATGTTTCTTCTGTTGTAGGTTGACAGTGACAGTAAATTGCCTATACAGCGCCTTATGTATCTGTTTAAACCTCTGTTGCATGTACACTTGTTGGGATACATTTACCACTATGTTTCTTCTGTTGTAGGTTGACAGTGACAGTAAATTGCCTATACAGCGCCTTATGTATCTGTTTAAACCTCTGTTGCATGTACACTTGTTGGGATACATTTACCACTATGTTTCTTCTGTTGTAGTTTGGCAGTGACGGTAAATTGCCTATACAGCGCCTTATGTATCTGTTTAAACCTCTGTTGCATGTACACTTGTTGGGATACATTTACCACTATGTTTCTTCTGTTGTAGGTTGGCAGTGACGGTAAATTGCCTATACAGCGCCTTGTGTATCTGTTTGAAACTCTGTTGCATATACTCGTGTTGGGATACATTTAGCACTATGTTTCTTCTGTTGTAGGTTGACAGTGACAGTAAATTGCCTATACAGCACCTTGTGTATATGTTTAAACCTCTGTTGCATATACTCGTGTTGGGATACATTTAGCACTATGTTTCTTCTGTTGTAGGTTGACAGTGACAGTAAATTGCCTATACAGCGCCTTATGTATCTGTTTAAACCTCTGTTGCATGTACACTTGTTGGGATACATTTACCACTATGTTTCTTCTGTTGTAGTTTGGCAGTGACGGTAAATTGCCTATACAGCGCCTTATGTATCTGTTTAAACCTCTGTTGCATGTACACTTGTTGGAATACATTTACCACTATGTTTCTTCTGTTGTAGGTTGGCAGTGACGGTAAATTGCCTATACAGCGCCTTGTGTATCTGTTTGAAACTCTGTTGCATATACTCGTGTTGGGATACATTTACCACTATGTTTCTTCTGTTGTAGGTTGGCAGTGACGGTAAATTGCCTATACAGCGCCTTATGTATCTGTTTAAACCTCTGTTGCATGTACACTTGTTGGGATACATTTACCACTATGTTTCTTCTGTTGTAGGTTGGCAGTGACGGTAAATTGCCTATACAGCGCCTTATGTATCTGTTTAAACCTCTGTTGCATGTACACTTGTTGGGATACATTTACCACTATGTTTCTTCTGTTGTAGGTTGGCAGTGACGGTAAATTGCCTATACAGCGCCTTGTGTATCTGTTTGAAACTCTGTTGCATATACTCGTGTTGGGATACATTTACCACTATGTTTCTTCTGTTGTAGGTTGGCAGTGACGGTAAATTGCCTATACAGCCCCTTATGTATCTGTTTAAACCTCTGTTGCATGTACATTTGTTGGGATACATTTACCACTATGTTTCTTCTGTTGTAGTTTGGCAGTGACGGTAAATTGCCTATACAGCGCCTTATGTATCTGTTTAAACCTCTGTTGCATGTACACTTGTTGGGATACATTTACCACTATGTTTCTTCTGTTGTAGGTTGGCAGTGACGGTAAATTGCCTATACAGCGCCTTGTGTATCTGTTTGAAACTCTGTTGCATATACTCGTGTTGGGATACATTTACCACTATGTTTCTTCTGTTGTAGGTTGACAGTGACAGTAAATTGCCTATACAGCGCCTTGTGTATCTGTTTAATCCTCTGTTGCATGTACACTTGTTGGGATACATTTACCACTATGTTTCTTCTGTTGTAGGTTGGCAGTGACGGTAAATTGCCTATACAGCGCCTTATGTATCTGTTTAAACCTCTGTTGCATGTACACTTGTTGGGATACATTTACCACTATGTTTCTTCTGTTGTAGGTTGGCAGTGACGGTAAATTGCCTATACAGCGCCTTGTGTATCTGTTTAAACCTCTGTTGCATGTACACTTGTTGGGATACATTTACCACTATGTTTCTTCTGTTGTAGGTTGGCAGTGACGGTAAATTGCCTATATAGCGCCTTGTGTATCTGTTTAAACCTCTGTTGCATGTACACTTGTTGGGATACATTTACCACTATGTTTCTTCTGTTGTAGGTTGGCAGTGACGGTAAATTGCCTATACAGCGCCTTGTGTATCTGTTTAATCCTCTGTTGCATGTACACTTGTTGGGATACATTTACCACTATGTTTCTTCTGTTGTTGTAGGTTGGCAGTGACGGTAAATTGCCTATACAGCGCCTTGTGTATCTGTTTGAAACTCTGTTGCATATACTCGTTTTGGGATACATTTAGCACTATGTTTCTTCTGTTGTAGGTTGGCAGTGACGGTAAATTGCCTATACAGCGCCTTGTGTATCTGTTTAATCCTCTGTTGCATGTACACTTGTTGGGATACATTTACCACTATGTTTCTTCTGTTGTTGTAGGTTGGCAGTGACGGTAAATTGCCTATACAGCGCCTTGTGTATCTGTTTGAAACTCTGTTGCATATACTCGTGTTGGGATACATTTAGCACTATGTTTCTTCTGTTGTAGGTTGGCAGTGACAATAAATTGCCTATACAGCGCCTTGTGTATCTGTTTGAAACTCTGTTGCATACACTCGTGTTGGGATACATTTACCACTATGTTTCTTCTGTTGTAGGTTGGCAGTGACAATAAATTGCCTATACAGCGCCTAGTGTATCTGTTTAAACCTCTGTTGCATGTACACTTGTTGGGATACATTTACCACTATGTTTCTTCTGTTGTTGTAGGTTGGCAGTGACGGTAAATTGCCTATACAGCGCCTTGTGTATCTGTTTGAAACTCTGTTGCATATACTCGTGTTGGGATACATTTAGCACTATGTTTCTTCTGTTGTAGGTTGGCAGTGACAATAAATTGCCTATACAGCGCCTTGTGTATTTGTTTAAACCTCTGTTGCATGTACACTTGTTGGGATACATTTACCACTATGTTTCTTCTGTTGTAGGTTGACAGTGACAGTAAATTGCCTATACAGCGCCTTATGTATCTGTTTAAACCTCTGTTGCATGTACACTTGTTGGGATACATTTACCACTATGTTTCTTCTGTTGTAGGTTGACAGTGACGGTAAATTGCCTATACAGCGCCTAGTGTATCTGTTTAAACCTCTGTTGCATGTACACCTGTTGGGATACATTTAGCACTATGTTTCTTCTGTTGTTGTAGGTTGGCAGTGACGGTAAATTGCCTATACAGCGCCTTGTGTATCTGTTTGAAACTCTGTTGCATATACTCGTGTTGGGATACATTTAGCACTATGTTTCTTCTGTTGTAGGTTGGCAGTGACAATAAATTGCCTATACAGCGCCTTGTGTATCTGTTTGAAACTCTGTTGCATATACTCGTGTTGGGATACATTTACCACTATGTTTCTTCTGTTGTAGGTTGGCAGTGACGGTAAATTGCCTATACAGCGCCTTGTGTATCTGTTTGAAACTCTGTTGCATATACTCGTGTTGGGATACATTTAGCACTATGTTTCTTCTGTTGTAGGTTGGCAGTGACGGTAAATTGCCTATACAGCGCCTTGTGTATCTGTTTGAACCTCTGTTGCATGTACACTTGTTGGGATACATTTAGCACTATGTTTCTTCTGTTGTTGTAGGTTGGCGGTGACGGTAAATTGCCTATACAGCGCCTTGTGTATCTGTTTAAGCCTCTGTTGCATGTACACTTGTTGGGATACATTTACCACTATGTTTCTTCTGTTGTAGGTTGGCAGTGACGGTAAATTGCCTATACAGCGCCTTGTGTATCTGTTTGAAACTCTGTTGCATATACTCGTGTTGGGATACATTTACCACTATGTTTCTTCTGTTGTAGGTTGACAGTGACAGTAAATTGCCTATACAGCGCCTTGTGTATCTGTTTAATCCTCTGTTGCATGTACACTTGTTGGGATACATTTACCACTATGTTTCTTCTGTTGTAGGTTGGCAGTGACGGTAAATTGCCTATACAGCGCCTTATGTATCTGTTTAAACCTCTGTTGCATGTACACTTGTTGGGATACATTTACCACTATGTTTCTTCTGTTGTAGGTTGGCAGTGACGGTAAATTGCCTATACAGCGCCTTGTGTATCTGTTTAAACCTCTGTTGCATGTACACTTTTTGGGATACATTTACCACTATGTTTCTTCTGTTGTAGGTTGGCAGTGACGGTAAATTGCCTATATAGCGCCTTGTGTATCTGTTTAAACCTCTGTTGCATGTACACTTGTTGGGATACATTTACCACTATGTTTCTTCTGTTGTAGGTTGGCAGTGACGGTAAATTGCCTATACAGCGCCTTGTGTATCTGTTTAATCCTCTGTTGCATGTACACTTGTTGGGATACATTTACCACTATGTTTCTTCTGTTGTTGTAGGTTGGCAGTGACGGTAAATTGCCTATACAGCGCCTTGTGTATCTGTTTGAAACTCTGTTGCATATACTCGTGTTGGGATACATTTAGCACTATGTTTATTCTGTTGTAGGTTGGCAGTGACAATAAATTGCCTATACAGCGCCTTGTGTATCTGTTTGAAACTCTGTTGCATACACTCGTGTTGGGATACATTTACCACTATGTTTCTTCTGTTGTAGGTTGGCAGTGACAATAAATTGCCTATACAGCGCCTAGTGTATCTGTTTAAACCTCTGTTGCATGTACACTTGTTGGGATACATTTACCACTATGTTTCTTCTGTTGTTGTAGGTTGGCAGTGACGGTAAATTGCCTATACAGCGCCTTGTGTATCTGTTTGAACCTCTGTTGCATGTACACTTGTTGGGATACATTTAGCACTATGTTTCTTCTGTTGTTGTAGGTTGGCGGTGACGGTAAATTGCCTATACAGCGCCTTGTGTATCTGTTTAAGCCTCTGTTGCATGTACACTTGTTGGGATACATTTACCACTATGTTTCTTCTGTTGTAGGTTGGCAGTGACGGTAAATTGCCTATACAGCGCCTTGTGTATCTGTTTGAAACTCTGTTGCATATACTCGTGTTGGGATACATTTACCACTATGTTTCTTCTGTTGTAGGTTGACAGTGACAGTAAATTGCCTATACAGCGCCTTGTGTATCTGTTTAATCCTCTGTTGCATGTACACTTGTTGGGATACATTTACCACTATGTTTCTTCTGTTGTAGGTTGGCAGTGACGGTAAATTGCCTATACAGCGCCTTATGTATCTGTTTAAACCTCTGTTGCATGTACACTTGTTGGGATACATTTACCACTATGTTTCTTCTGTTGTAGGTTGGCAGTGACGGTAAATTGCCTATACAGCGCCTTGTGTATCTGTTTAAACCTCTGTTGCATGTACACTTGTTGGGATACATTTACCACTATGTTTCTTCTGTTGTAGGTTGGCAGTGACGGTAAATTGCCTATATAGCGCCTTGTGTATCTGTTTAAACCTCTGTTGCATGTACACTTGTTGGGATACATTTACCACTATGTTTCTTCTGTTGTAGGTTGGCAGTGACGGTAAATTGCCTATACAGCGCCTTGTGTATCTGTTTAATCCTCTGTTGCATGTACACTTGTTGGGATACATTTACCACTATGTTTCTTCTGTTGTTGTAGGTTGGCAGTGACGGTAAATTGCCTATACAGCGCCTTGTGTATCTGTTTGAAACTCTGTTGCATATACTCGTGTTGGGATACATTTAGCACTATGTTTCTTCTGTTGTAGGTTGGCAGTGACAATAAATTGCCTATACAGCGCCTTGTGTATCTGTTTGAAACTCTGTTGCATACACTCGTGTTGGGATACATTTACCACTATGTTTCTTCTGTTGTAGGTTGGCAGTGACAATAAATTGCCTATACAGCGCCTAGTGTATCTGTTTAAACCTCTGTTGCATGTACACTTGTTGGGATACATTTACCACTATGTTTCTTCTGTTGTTGTAGGTTGGCAGTGACGGTAAATTGCCTATACAGCGCCTTGTGTATCTGTTTGAAACTCTGTTGCATATACTCGTGTTGGGATACATTTAGCACTATGTTTCTTCTGTTGTAGGTTGGCAGTGACAATAAATTGCCTATACAGCGCCTTGTGTATTTGTTTAAACCTCTGTTGCATGTACACTTGTTGGGATACATTTACCACTATGTTTCTTCTGTTGTAGGTTGACAGTGACAGTAAATTGCCTATACAGCGCCTTATGTATCTGTTTAAACCTCTGTTGCATGTACACTTGTTGGGATACATTTACCACTATGTTTCTTCTGTTGTAGGTTGACAGTGACGGTAAATTGCCTATACAGCGCCTAGTGTATCTGTTTAAACCTCTGTTGCATGTACACCTGTTGGGATACATTTAGCACTATGTTTCTTCTGTTGTTGTAGGTTGGCAGTGACGGTAAATTGCCTATACAGCGCCTTGTGTATCTGTTTGAAACTCTGTTGCATATACTCGTGTTGGGATACATTTAGCACTATGTTTCTTCTGTTGTAGGTTGGCAGTGACAATAAATTGCCTATACAGCGCCTTGTGTATCTGTTTGAAACTCTGTTGCATATACTCGTGTTGGGATACATTTACCACTATGTTTCTTCTGTTGTAGGTTGGCAGTGACGGTAAATTGCCTATACAGCGCCTTGTGTATCTGTTTGAAACTCTGTTGCATATACTCGTGTTGGGATACATTTAGCACTATGTTTCTCCTGTTGTAGGTTGGCAGTGACGGTAAATTGCCTATACAGCGCCTTGTGTATCTGTTTGAACCTCTGTTGCATGTACACTTGTTGGGATACATTTAGCACTATGTTTCTTCTGTTGTTGTAGGTTGGCGGTGACGGTAAATTGCCTATACAGCGCCTTGTGTATCTGTTTAAGCCTCTGTTGCATGTACACTTGTTGGGATACATTTACCACTATGTTTCTTCTGTTGTAGGTTGGCAGTGACGGTAAATTGCCTATACAGCGCCTTGTGTATCTGTTTAATCCTCTGTTGCATGTACACTTGTTGGGATACATTTACCACTATGTTTCTTCTGTCGTTGTAGGTTGGCGGTGACGGTAAATTGCCTATACAGCGCCTTGTGTATCTGTTTGAAACTCTGTTGCACATACTCGTGTTGGGATACATTTACCACTATGTTTCTTCTGTTGTAGGTTGGCAGTGACGGTAAATTGCCTATACAGCGCCTTGTGTATCTGTTTGAAACTCTGTTGCACATACTCGTGTTGGGATACATTTACCACTATGTTTCTTCTGTTGTAGGTTAGCGGTGACGGTAAATTGCCTATACAGCGCCTTGTGTATCTGTTTGAAACTCTGTTGGACATACTCGTGTTGGGATACATTTACCACTATGTTTCTTCTGTTGTAGGTTGGCAGTGACGGTAAATTGCCTATACAGCGCCTTGTGTATCTGTTTGAAACTCTGTTGCACATACTCGTGTTGGGATACATTTACCACTATGTTTCTTCTGTTGTAGGTTGGCAGTGACGGTAAATTGCCTATACAGCGCCTTGTGTATCTGTTTGAAACTCTGTTGCACATACTCGTGTTGGGATACATTTACCACTATGTTTCTTCTGTTGTAGGTTCTCGGTGACGGTAAATTGCCTATACAGCGCCTTGTGTATCTGTTTGAAACTCTGTTGCACATACTCGTGTTGGGATACATTTACCACTATGTTTCTTCTGTTGTAGGTTGGCGGTGACGGTAAATTGCCTATACAGCGCCTTGTGTATCTGTTTGAAACTCTGTTGCACATACTCGTGTTGGGATACATTTACCACTATGTTTCTTCTGTTGTAGGTTGGCAGTGACGGTAAATTGCCTATACAGCGCCTTGTGTATCTGTTTGAAACTCTGTTGCACATACTCGTGTTGGGATACATTTACCACTATGTTTCTTCTGTTGTAGGTTGGCAGTGACGGTAAATTGCCTATACAGCGCCTTGTGTATCTGTTTGAAACTCTGTTGCACATACTCGTGTTGGGATACATTTACCACTATGTTTCTTCTGTTGTAGGTTGGCGGTAACGGTAAATTGCCTATACAGCGCCTTGTGTATCTGTTTGAAACTCTGTTGCACATACTCGTGTTGGGATACATTTACCACTATGTTTCTTCTGTTGTAGGTTGGCAGTGACGGTAAATTGCCTATACAGCGCCTTGTGTATCTGTTTGAAACTCTGTTGCACATACTCGTGTTGGGATACATTTACCACTATGTTTCTTCTGTTGTAGGTTGGCGGTGACGGTAAATTGCCTATACAGCGCCTTGTGTATCTGTTTGAAACTCTGTTGCACATACTCGTGTTGGGATACATTTACCACTATGTTTCTTCTGTTGTAGGTTGGCAGTGACGGTAAATTGCCTATACAGCGCCTTGTGTATCTGTTTAATCCTCTGTTGCATGTACACTTGTTGGGATACATTTAGCAATATGTTTCTTCTGTTGTAGGTTGGCGGTGACGGTAAATTGCCTATACAGCGCCTTGTGTATCTGTTTGAAACTCTGTTGCATATACTCGTGTTGGGATACATTTACCACTATGTTTCTTCTGTCGTTGTAGGTTGGCGGTGACGGTAAATTGCCTATACAGCGCCTTGTGTATCTGTTTGAAACTCTGTTGCACATACTCGTGTTGGGATACATTTAGCACTATGTTTCTTCTGTTGTAGGTTGGCAGTGACAGTAAATTGCCTATACAGCGCCTTGTGTATCTGTTTGAAACTGTTGCATATACTCGTGTTGGGATACATTTAGCAATAAATAATAAATACACAAAAACCTCTTAACCACAAACTTTCTTTATTTTACCCTAATGTACATTTCAGTTACAAAGTAACCATCCTCAGAGGGATAACATACAAAGACTGACATACAAAGACAGTCTTTGTATGTTATCCCTCTGAGGATGGTTACTTTGTAACTGAAATGTACATTAGGGTAAATTAAAGAAAGTTTGTGGTTAAGAGGTTTTTGTGTATTTATTATTAAATTCAACCACAGTATATTCCTAATAAATAGTGATACATTTAGCACTATGTTTCTTCTGTTGTTGAAGGTTGGCAGTGATGTTAAATTGCCTACACAGTGCTTTGTGTATCTGTTTTAAACTTTATTACATGCATACGTGTTTGGCTACGATTACCATTATGTTTTTTCTATAAATACTGTGGTGTAATGTTTTGGTGGTGAATGCTTACATACAGCAAAAATATTTAATTAACCACATATCAATAAACGTGACGTACAAGACACTAAGTAAATACTATATGAAAATAAATTGAAACTAATCAGGTATTATTATATTTGTGTTTTATAGTCATAAATGCCATTCATTTCAATACTCATGTTAAAAAATAAACATGTTAAAAGTAATTTGAAGTATTACTGTCTGAAAATTCACGTAACGTTGCAAATAGATTTCACAGAAGCAAAACTAATTCAGGTGGGCGAATGCATTCATTATTAGGTGCACTAATGGAATTCCCGCGGGGGCAGCATAAACGCTACGCCCCTCTTCATCAGCTAACCGCACTTTATTGGTGGACAGATAGGGTAACCACATCTTCTGATTACACTGAATATACATCGCCCTCAGTTTATGCAATTGTTGTCAGGTATACTTCCATGTCAGAGAACCATGTTTATATTGTG
>JBAIZL010000361.1:990000-995000 GCA_036971475.1 Prosapia bicincta
CAAAGAGCTACAAGGTAACCCAAGAGAGGCCAGGATTGTTAAATGGAAAGTGACGGGGGGGAAGGAACTACCTACGCGAGGAAGGGGCCAAGCTTGGGTGTCAGAGAGAGCAGCAGGTCAAGGAGCTGAAGAGAGAAGACCTTCCTTGGTTGCCAGAGGATTAAGGTAGCACGTACATGGATCGCAACGACAACACGGCCAAACTGTCAGTATTACCCAAGCTACTGATTGTAAAATTAAGTACGAGTTAATTGTTAGACCTAACTATTGATTATTTAAAACTTTCAATTCTTGCAAAATTTTAACAAGAGCTTAATAAATCAAATTTCGAAACGAACCTAATTAATAGCTTTATTAAATCACCAGTCATAACATAGTAACCTCGCCCCTAGAGATACTTACATTTGACATTGGTTGTATCTAGGATAATAACAGATTTAAGATAATAATATTTAGTAGATTTTATATTGCAATGAGTTCTTGCTGTTTGAGAATTCGTTGAAGCTAGCTGGGAAAATTATAAAACTTTATTTTCTAAATGTAAATTAGTCCTAAACTTTAAAGTAAGTGAATTTAAAATAAAATAAACTTTAAATAAGTAAATTTTAATAAGTAATTTATTGAGGTTTTGTGATTTGGTAAAATTTAGAAAGATTTTATTCAATTGTAATCTATTTATAATACAGATTTTTAGTCTAGCATATATTATTTAATAGTAATAATAAATTAAAATTATTATGCGATAATTTTATTTCCTAACATAAAGGAACCGAGATGTTTTTCGTTATAGTTTATGTTAGAGTTGTCTCTAACGTGAAGTTTTTTTTTCTTATTATGTTATAATATATTTATTTATATATTCCTTATTAGGTGTACTTACTCTATAAGTGTTATACAAGTTAGTGACTATTTAGTTGGTGACAAAAATATAGGTGAAAAAGCCCCAAAACCACAAAAATAATAAAAAAATAACTAAAATAAGTTACCTAACATTAAATCCTAGAGGTCTAGTTTGTTAATTCTTTTTGTATTCTAGATTGTAGTCTTGTAATGGGAACCTCTGAAGATGATGACTTTGTCATCGAAATGTACATAAGGATTTAATCTTAGGTAACTTATTTTAGTTATTTTTTTAAATAATTTTTGTGGTTTTGGGGCTTTTTCACCTGTATTTTTGTAATATATTGTACCACTGTTCTCTTGAATTATATAATAAGTTGAAACTAAAGGGGGAAATTTTATTTTAGGTTTGAAAACAAATCATTGATTATGCAATGATTGTTCAAGGTTATTCATACAATGTAAATATTTTAGAACCTATACGAACTGTGCTACCTTTACACACAAATAGATACTTCCTTTCCACTTTCTCTCTCACACAAAATACATTATTTCTATCACTAAAATGAATATAATATTCCCATGTAAAAAATCACAGCTGATTTCACATATACCAAATTATTTTAAATTTCTAATGTGGCATACAAAACTAGATAAAAAATGTTTACTTCGGCGAATTTTTTAAAGCCGAAGTAAACTTTAGTCAACCACCAATAATTTCAAACTACTACCATTTGCAAGATTAACAGCTGTGTTTCTTGTTGAGCCTTTCTTTAGGTTGTAAAATATTCTTACTTCCTAAGCGAAAACTTTTGCCAAAGAATATTTTTATTAAATCAAAACATCTAATAATGGTGGGTTGCGAATAATAAAATTAATGTATTTGTAAAATAACAAAAAATTAAAAACGTGAGTAAAAATGAAGTAAATAGGTTATAAGAAGAAGATATAAGAAAATTATATCCACTATAGAAGATATAGAAAATTAAACTAATTAAAAACATTTATTTAACGTATTTAATAGAAATTGCTTCTTGAGAAAGTATGAGACGCCCCTAAAGACGTTTTAATTTTAATTATAATTTAAAGTTACAACTTAACATTTCATTAATATAAATATAACAAATTCATTACATTAAGACTTATTGTAATATAAATTACATTTTTTATTACCTCATAAATACTATCTAATGATAACATGTATGCTTAATAAAATACTGCACGCAATAACATATCCTACTCGTAACGAAAACAAACTGTTATGAAATCGTAGTTTAATACTTTTTGCGATATTTCTAAATTGCATTTACAAATGGGTTAAATATAACCTAAAAATGACCTCTAAGTGAAGACGAAAACAGCTGTTAGCAATAACAGACTCTTGTATGCATCGTGTATGATTGAGTAAATCTTCGGAAATCCTAAACGATCCGATTGCTATCCATCCAACTCCCAACGTAAAATATCTTGGGCGCGTTTAAAGCAGTTTTCAATACAATACCCCATCTGCTTTTTGAATAAGATAGTAGAATCAGACTTCGATTGGCCTCACCTAAGACACTTAGATTAAGGACTTGGTTCGAGACAGACCTAACCCGCCCGTTAGACCTAGACAGTTATCTTCTTTTACACCTAGTCCATTTTGCGATCTGCGTGAGTTTAATTTAAATATAAAACAATAAACAAACAAAATAACACCATTAGTATGGCGATAAGTTAACCCTAAACCACAATCTCGATGCCTCCCTGTGTACTTTCATGGTTTAATTTTGAACTAACGCGTCCCGAATTAAAGTTCCGCATTGACGTAATGTCAACGAACAGCTGTTTGGAGACGACTGTGTTGATTGGTGCTTGTTTCGTAGTGCAAGTTATTAGAGCATTAGAGGGACGCTAGCTTCGTTAATCTACATATATAGGCCGACATGTACAGTGACATTCCATTTAGTAATTGGAAAAGCCAATAATATTTTCCTGCGCGGAAAACTCAATTTTGAGAAACAATAAGTGGAACATATTTTATCAAAGTCTACAGTTTGTAGTAAACTAATTTATCAAAAAATTCGATTTAATTGTGAAATGGGGATTGTAATTTCTGTTCATTTAGCAGCAATGTTAATCTTTTAAAGATTTATAATTAACATTGATGTCTGGGTTCAGTGTTTAAAAGTATGTTTTTATTAAAAGAAGGAGACAGTATTTAAATAAAAAAGGAGACCGACACATTAAAACAGTTATGTGGCAACAACATATTAAATCGCATAACTTTTACGATGTCGATAATTCAGAAAATAATTAAAATTTACGAGTTAAACTTTGTCATAGGAAAACAATCCGTCTACAAGCTCAATGGATTTCTTATTTAAGGTCAAAGTTGAGCGACAGTTGGACTTGCTCATAGAGGGCGCCACAATAGAGTGGCGATGTTTGTTGTTCGTCAAAGGATAAAGTTTTTATGAGTTTCTAAGGGTAGCGAACTTGCCGCGGCAATTGAGACTCGAACATTTTTAACAAAAATCAATCTTACCGATATTAAATTAGGGGGCGCTAAAAGCTATTTATAAAAAGTCTACAAACATAGGTTACTTGTAAATGTCATTGAGCAAGGTCAATCCCCGTCGTAGTGGTCACTAAGTTCAAGCCAAAGGTAAATACATTAACCCATTATATCCCGAATTATAATTGTTTATTTTTTATTATTCATTTGACTTAAAACTGTTTATTAGAGCTCCAAATAGTTGGTTTGTAATGTTTTTGAACAAAATTATTTGTGCTGATTGGTCAAAAAAGGGTGTGACCATATGGTAACGCTAGGACATTCCACTACCATTTAACTACTCTATAATTGAATCAAGGAAAATGGGAAGAACTAGTTTTTATAGCAGGAACAAATATTTATTTGTACAGATACTTTGTTAGGACTAGTTCTAACTTGGTAAGTTCTAGTGTGAAAAATATAAAAACACTCAATGCAAAGTCCTACATCACATTTCTTGCACTGGTTCTGCCTACTGAAATGCAACCTTCACCGGCACATCTTCTTCTCTTCTTTTGTGGGGTAGCGACGACTAAGTAGTCCATGCCGTCATATCTTATGTCATCAGACACCCTGCCATCGGAAACTGACCTTTTGGATGTAACAGGTCTCCCAGGTCCCTTACTAGCTTCGCCGAATCGTTTGATGTAAGTTATTGCTAATTCTCGACGAAAGTCAAGCTGAGGTTTTAGATTTCCAGCACTTCTTCGCAGCTGCCATGCATTGTGGACACAGGTGTCTATCAGTCATGTAAGGATGGGCCAGTACCATTTCCCTAACATATTCATCTTTGATTTCTTGTAACACATCACTTTTTCTCAAAATAAAACTTTTGGTAGGATTTCTATTTTCACATGTAAACAATCAGTTCTATCCACAATGTCTTCTTGTGCATTAGGTTGAACCTCTGAATTTCCTATCTCTTCGGCCTAGATATTACCTTCAGTAGAATTATTATTTTCCACACGCAAACCATCAGTTTTATCTACACTGTCTTCTTGTGCAGTAGGTTGAACCTCTGAGTTTTCTACCTCTTCAGTGTCAATCTTATCCGCGTCAACATCGTTGTCTTCGTTCTCATCCATCAATTCATCGTTATTTCGATTGTATCTAATCTCTGCTGTAGCTAATAGTTGTTTTCCGGATAGATTATCGACTAATCCTCCTGAATCTTCATCACCAGAGTCCTCGTCCGTAAGAACTGCACTCTCTGGCGGGGCTATAAAAATTCCCTCTACTTCTCTCCCATTTGCATCGTTTGCCTCTAGTAAATCTAAGGCGTCTTGAAGAATAAATCCTCGTCTGAAATAAAAAAAGTAATTTTGACAAGAGATCCCATTTGGTAGTGGAATGTCCTAGCGTTACCATATGGTAACATCAAAATAAAATACTTGATTGTAAGCACCTAAAGGAAAACTATTTCATCATTACTACACCAAAATATCATGTAACTAATACTAATTATATTTCATGTACATTTAGGCTTATTTATATTCAAATAGTATATGTTAGTACTCACTCAAATCGAATTGACACGGTGAATCAAGAGGAATCCCAATGGGAAAGAGGAATATCTATCCTAGATTTGTTTTCACAAAAAACGATCTATTGAAGAGAGGATTGG
>JBAIZL010000361.1:997500-1017500 GCA_036971475.1 Prosapia bicincta
TTTGGAACAATAAATGGTTCAATTTTCGAATAAATTTCGTAGTCACGCTAAAATGTTTATGAAAACTTGGTTTTAGATGATACATTTTTAAATTTCTTTACAAAATTGAACGACTAAGTTCATATAACAATGAAAAGATGGAGTAGCTATTTCCGAAAACAAGGCATATCATAATTAAAATACAGAAATCTCAATGCCTGAGAGGAATGTACGTGTTATAACACTGTAAGAATCTCTTCAGGCGTATTATTCAGTATGAGAGTGGAACATATTCACTGTCCTCCATGCAAAGCTCTGAAAAAGCTTTGGCTTACCCCTGTTACCGCCATCTTGAATTAAATCAGTTTCTATGTTTCATTGGACAGAGCAAACCAAAAGTGATGGTTTAGTGGAAAATCGAGACGTTTAATGAATTTTTTTTATTTGTATTTGAGGTGAAGCGGACGAATATATAGCTCTAGTCAGAGCACTAGGTCCATCCGATTAACCTGTCCAGAAAGTGGAACCGTTGACTAGAATATACGATATCGTGTTGCCAAGTACTCGAAAGCGAGATTATCATCACTCAATTGGGCGAGTTAAGATTGTGAAGATGGTTTCGAAGGTAGACTCTTTACAATTTTGATGAGGTCTCTAGTATTGTTTGGTGGGAGAGACAAATAGAAACTCTTACTGAACGCATAACCATCCTTCTCCAAATGACCAATATATGGGCAAGATTATTTTAATGTAACACATTTCTGTTGTTTTTAATTTTTAAGTTTTACACATAACTAAAAGGAACTTACTTTTATAACTCATCGGCCTCCTTGGAAAATTTTAATTTATGGAACAAATTCCTGTACCCTCTTTCTCACTTCATTGCACTACGTTTTCCATTTCCGACACCACATTAACCAGAGACATTACAATATTAATGATTGTTTACCCTAAAATAACTCTTTCTTCATTTTATAATTGTCTATCATAATATTTACACAAGTTATTTGGTTCTTGTTTAAATACACTCACTAAAACCCCAGAGAATCTCCTGCTAAACAAACTAATCTAAACTCAAATCGTCAGGCTGAACGCTGCCGCGGACTCTTCCCATTTCCTCAAGCAGATTAAAATTCATCTTCGTTTGACTCATTAATTAATCTCAAGATGTAATTATAATCCGACCGAGCTGAAGACTTTAAGGCTTCTCTATCTCTCTCTCCCACTGTTTCTCCCCCTCTATCCCCTCTTTCTCTTCCAGGTTTAATCTCCAGAAGCACTCACCAAAGAGCCGCTTACAAGAGAGAATGGAAAATCGATCTCAAGGTTAAATAAGGCACGCAGACATATTCTTTAACATGTTACAAATATCGTTAGAAAAATATTTCAGTATTTAATTCAAGCCTATTGTCACATATTAAGGGGAAATGTAATGTAATATATTGATAAAAACATGTATATATTAATGAATAAATATAAAATATTTTTCTTGAAACACATAAATAGTCTACATTATTGCCTAAACATAATGCTATATATTTCGTTATAGTCTATACCATATTAACAAGTTTTTGAATTATTCTGATATGATTTTTTATTAGAAAATAAAAACAACATAATACTGATGTAGATGTTTAATAATTAACTTTGAATATATATATATATATATATATATATATATATATATATATATATATATATATATATTAAAACAACATAGGTTGTTCAAATACAAGAATACTTATTAATTTATATCCAAAGCTTTTCGTTGGCAAACAGTACCAACATCATCAGGAATGAAAACATCATGATTATGATGTTGATACTGTTTACCAACGAAAAGCTTTGGATATAAATTAATAAATATTCTTGTATTTGATTAACCTATGTTGTTTTAAATTATTAAACAAGAAAACGTATTTTATATATATATATATATATATATATATATATATATATATATATATATATATATATATAAGGAAGTAGTATAGCTACAAATAGAAGATAATTCATGATGAAACAAGGAACTATAGTATTCGAATTTCAAACTTTTTAAAGCTGTTGAGGTTTTGAAAAAAATTATCAATACACAACACACACAAATACAAACACACACACACACACACACACACACACACACACGCGCGCGCGCACACACACACACACACACACACACACACACACACACATACACACACTAACATACACAAACAACATTCATACGAACACACATAAACAACACACAGACGCGCGCGTGACCGCACACACAGATACATACAATAAATAAATAGTTTCAATGATGGTACCACTGAAAATATTGCAAAAACACTCAGTTGAAAACAAAACAATTTTGCTGCACACACGACGTAGCTGCAAAATTATACGTTGCCTATGATATTTTGTTTACATGCCTACAATTTTCTAAATCTTAGTATTTTTCATTTTTATGATATTTCCTCCTTCCCAGAACAATATGTACACTCCAGGTTTTTATAATGAACGTAACAGAATGAGAATATTTAATAGGGGTAAAATAAGCCCCCTTAATTCTAACAGTTTGAAGCGTGTCCTTCCTCATCATGCACCTACGCTAGTTAAGTTGCACCTCAAGAATTTCTTGCGGTGAATGTTTATTTGTAATTTTCTGTTAGATAATTTTACTGTGACCTATAGTACTGTTGGTATACGATAATCAGTATTATTAATTAATGTGTTAAAAACCAACATTTATCAATATAAATATTGTAATAAATATAAAGTATGACATATATTATAAAGTTTCAAATTTTTAATATATGTAAACAGGTTTATTTATCGTGTAATTAATCTTTTCTTACGCTTGTCATACATATCAGGTAGTTATTTGTTTTATAAACATGTCGAAACTACCACGAATATCATTTCTTTCCTTCTTCTTCTATTATTATGAACAATTCATCTCCTTATACAATCATTAATCAGAGGTAGGAAACCATCATCGCTATTTTTACTTTAATAACTTCGGATCTAAATAGCTCTGCTGAACTACAGGCGAACCAATCTTTGAGGTTTCGTTATCAGGAAACTCCTCTACGTCCAATAACTTTCGTTACTTCGATCATTTCTTGGACCACAAATCGTAGGAGTAAGTATTTCTCTACCTTCACTGTGCGTCCCAAATCTTCTAATTATCTGTGATTTATAGTAGTTATGAACAATTGGAAGAACTTGATGAATACGAAAATAAATACAGGGCGGTAGCACAAAACTAAACCAAATTTGTGAACAAACTGTTGAGTTGATGGTTTGGATTTTTTGCTATAGGGTTATATTGTGAGATTCCATTTGCAATAATTACAATTTAGAAAGGTTCTACAATTTATGAACAAAGATGTTTATAATTAAAATACAGTTTTATTTATTTTGTACCAAATACTAGTCTCAGAATTTAGTTAAAAATTTATTAGAAACTTACGCGCGTTACACTCTTCAATTCTGAGGCGACCCATAAGCCACTCGATCATATCGTAACCTGGAACATAACACAAAGTATATTATATCTTAGGTAAAAACATTTTCTCATCTTAACATTAATTTAAAAACAGTCAAACCTAAACGTATTTATAAACATACAATATCAAGAGCAGAGTGGTACAATATATTACAATGACAATATTGTATCCCTACTTAAGGGTTTATTCTTAAGTAAATTGTTTTATTTGTCATTTTTAAATATTTTTGTAGTATTGGGGTTCTTTCTAATATTTTCATTGAAAGTATTTAAAAACAATAAAATGTCGACAATGATTAAAGTCTATAATTTGGTACATAACGTATTTTTTATAATTACATCATTCCGTAATTAGTAACCAAATTTAATCAGAAAAAAAATTGGTTAAAATTGTGTCTTATACTTATATTTATATAAAATTTGTTGGTTTGTGTACGCTTCAAAAACTCAAAACCTACTTCTCGCTTTAAATATTGTTTTTATACATTGTTCTGGTCAGGAACATACCAAAAACCGAGAGTAAAAACCTTTTTCAACTGTCAGTTGTGTACTAGCAACCGCGCTATCTACCAACAAGGGAGAGGAGTACTCGCAATGGTAACTAACGGGAGCCACAGTGAAACATCTGTTCCTAACTACATTGTCAAACAAAATAAAACTGTTAATAACAAGTTGGTTTATTAACAAAACCAGACATATCGACTAGAATATCATTTAGAATATTACATAATCTGTATTAAATATTCCCTTAAATCGATTTGCGTCGTTTGCCAAATCGCAGGTAGAGGTTATTTGAGACTGCGAGCACTCATCTGAGCTTCGGCCGTTTCATTTGATGTTGATATGCGTAATGAAGAGAGATAAAACACCAATGATATCCAGTCACATGGTCAATGAGGAATTCCCAAATTAATGCGTGACCATAAGAACTTTTATGACGGACTTAGCGGAATCTTCTTGTTGCGTGCGCCAGGAGGAGCTGGGAAAACATTTCTTTTCAGATTGATTGGAAACGGTTCGATAAAAAATGACAGCCTTAACTCCTGTCTTGTCTTAGATTCTGAAGTACTGCTAAATTAAACTTCTATGAAAAGTATGTTTTGCTTTGTTCCTCCTTTCTCATCAATGCAACCACAAAATGCCTTCTAATCGTGGCAGGGAACAGTCAGTCTATCTTTATTATTATATATGGTATTTAACGGTAAAATAAATACATTTTTATTAAAAGCCTAGATATTTATAAATGTTATATATTAACAAAGACTTTTATTGGTTATTTATTTTTCTCTAACCACCAGTGTTAAAACACACAAGACCCAATTTATTTTGTATTTATTACATATATATTCTTTAAAAACTTCATGCCAATAATAAGGTCTTAATATTGCCTATATAGCGCCGTCTCCAAGCTGTTGCGGTGTCAAGTCTTCAATATTACTGTAAAAGACCGTAAGATCGGTTTTTCTTAAATTTTCCAGTAAAACCTCAATATAGCCATTCGAAATTGCAATATCCGGAACTGTTCTGTGATCATAGTTTATTTCTATTCTTATCATGACACATTAGATAATACTGAGGTATTACCTCGGAAACACGGTAAATGTCGATAAATGGATGATAACATAACCTAACATTTTTTTATTTAATACCAAATAAATAAGCCAAATACTGATTTCGTTTGTGAGAAATGATATTATATGATAGATATTATATTTATTTATTATATCATTTATTAATTACATCATGATATAACTAAAATTAGCTGTTGATAATTACTCATTGATTTCTTCCAAAAACAAACATTTATCAATTGCCATTGGACCCATGATAGCATAAATATAAATATAAATATATATATATATATATATATATATATATATATATATATATATATATATATAGCTACGTTTGAGTTGAAAATGTAATGTTTTTGATGTATTCATTGAACTCAACCAATTGACAAACTTAGCTACATATGCCATCAAAAACAAACACACATTACCCCATATTAGAAAACATACACCTAACAAAAAAGTACGAAAATACCTCAAAATGACAATCTGGAAACAACTACTAATTTATACAGATAAAAATAATATCTTAAACGAACAAATACAAATATAATGAAAAAAACGATAAATTATTCAATCTAATAGACAAAATTAACCCTTTAAGACAAACTTAATAGACTCCCACAATGCAGTGAATCCGAAAATAAAACAATAACGGTACAGTACTTGACAACAGGAATTTCACACCTGGCAGTCTTCTACAACCCCTGATCAGTGATGCTCGGCAATGAAGATTCCATCAATCTTTGAAAGTTAACTCGCATAATTACCAAGTAAGATTCTTGTTTAAGTACATATAGTAAAAGTGATAAGTGAATACAATAAAACAGTGTTGTAAAGTTAAATAAATAAATAAATAAATAAATATATATATATATATATATATATATATATTAATAAATATAAAATACGTTTTCTTGTTTAATAATTTAAAACAACACAGGTTATTCAAATAAAAGAATATTTATTATTTTATATCCAAAGCTTTTCGTTGGCAAACAGTACCAACATCATCAGGAATGAAAATTACAATAATGTAAATTATTGTATTAGGAATTACAATAATGAGGCCTAGCTTACATTATTGTAATTTTCATTCCTGATGATGTTGGTACTGTTTGCCAACGAAAAGCTTTGGATATAAAATAATAAATATTCTTGTATTTGAATAACCTGTGTTGTTTTAATATATATATATATATATATATATATATATATATATATATATATATATATATATATATATACGCTATACGCACAATAAGTTTATATTATAAATAATATATCAAAATAAGTGGGCTCCAGTCAACGTTTGATATATTAGCTATAACAATAACTTGTGAATGGAAAATATTGAAATAAAATGCATCTAATTCCTTATAAGTAGTAATAAACTCACCAGGGCAAATAACTCTAGACAATATTCAACTAGTTTTTGGTTTTATGACAGAAATATAAAAATGCATAATCAGTTACGAGTTTTGTTTTAGTTTTCAGTTACCTGGCTATTTATTACTCTAAAAAAGTAAGTCTACTTAAATGAATTACTCGGTGAAATAATTTCAGTTCTGAAATTAACAAGTGCAATCTTATGTAACATGTATAGTAGTTATACATTTTCTATCACATTTTAAAGAATGTACTAAAAAAATGTACAATTTAATATTTATTTCAACAATAACATGTAAATATAAAGACACAAGAAAATAAGTTACAAGTAATTTATTTCATGGAACTAAAGAAAATATCTACACATATTTCAAACTATGTAGTTAAATCTATTTGGATCGAAAGCTTAACCTTCACTGACAGAGTTTAGCTTATTTGTGTGGGATAAAAGGGTCAACATTAAACACACACACACACACACACACACATACACACACATACACACACACACACACACTCACACATAAACAAACACACACACATACACCAACTCTCTCTCTCACACACACACACACACACACACACACACACACACACACACACACACACACACACACACACACACACACACACACACACACACACACACACACACACACACACACACACACACACACACACACACACACACATGCACACACACACACACACACACGCACACGCACACGCACGCACACACACACACACACACACACACACATACACACACACACACACACACAGACCATTAAGCTTATGAAATTCAGTGCATTCATATTTCTTTTTTTGTGATTCTAAGAATTTGCCCCTCAATATTTACTGTGCTAAGACTTGTAATTTCATGAATTTATTTTTGAAAGTTTCTATGATACCGTTTTATTTGGTACATCCTTTTTCAGAAATTATTTACTGATACATAAAATATTACTGTATGAACAGACATTATTCGTAGCCTAACCTGTAACTGGCGAAACATCGATTTTGTCTGTTGTAACGTTTAATGTCCCTAACTAATGCTGTCGACAATATATCAGAAGCATTATGTTTAACTGAAATGCCAATACAATTATTTTTACTCGACTCTAGATACGGAGCTAATCTGTTTAAATATTTCACCGAAGTGTAATTATGTTTTGCCGCTATCTGTGCGTTCGATATTAAATTTCTATTAATTAAACTGGCATTAATTTATCATTGTGATAACAGATAGCGCGCCAGTCAGCGAGTGTAATTAAATAGTGAAAACCTGTTTTCATTAAACTATAAACTACAGCGGTCATGTTGAAAACAGAAGCTTTGGTGAATTTAAAACAAATAAATAAATAGATACGTAAAACTACAGCCATTTTATAGATTCATTTAAATCGATGATTTTTACTGGACACATTGGAAACGATTGGAATAATCTTTTAATAGACAATGTTTTTACATAAATAACACAAATTTATTTGGTAATATATAAAGTTTGTATACTACATAGTGCTTGGTCAAAAACAAAGTATAGGCCTATTCTATAATGACCTATTTAATTATTTATTTGAAAGTACTGCTACAAGAAAAGAGCTATTGACATTGTTTTATATATAGTAACAAATATATTGATGAACAGTAAATAATAAATAAATTTGTTTGATAGTAGCACACCCCAATAAACAGGCTGAGTCGACTTGTTAAAGCACACAGAATGCTTTGGCGCTACCAAGCATCCAACCAAGCACTTTTAGGACAGTGGCAAGTGCTCTACCCACTAGAGGCTCAACATAACCTAAATATAAGTAACTTTAATCATTAACAAAGAAATAGACAAATTATAATTAGTTTTCACTAGAACAATGATAAATTGAGATAATTAGATAAATAGATAGTCAAACAGATAGTTAGATAGATGGATAGGTAGATAAATACATAGATAGATAGAGAGACAGATAGAAACAGATAGACAGAAAAACACAGAAAAACGGACTGAAGGGCTAACAGATAGATAGAGAGCCAAACGGACGGAAGGGCTATCAGACAGGTGAGTGTATAGATAAATAGATAGATAGAAAAACAGAGATAAACAGACAGGCAGATAGACAGAAGAACACAGACAACCGGACTGCAGGGCTGACAGACAAATAGACAGACAAACGACGGTAGGAGTGACAGACAGGTGAGTGTATAGATAAATAGATAGATAAATAGATAAATAGATAGATAGATAGACAAACAGAGATAAACAGACAGGCAGATAGACAGAAAAACACAGACAACTGGACTGAAGGCCTGACAGACAGATAGACAGACAAACGGACGGTAGGACTGACAGACAAACGGACGGTAGGGCTGACAGACAGATAGACAGACAAACGGACGGAAGGGCTGACAGACAGGTGAGTGTATAGATAGATAGATTAGTAGATAGACAAATAGATAGATAGACAAACAGAGAGAAACAGACAGGCAGATAGACAGAAATACACAGACAACCGGAGTGAAGGGCTGACAGACAGACAAATGGACGGTAGGACTGACAGACAAACGGACGGTAGGGCTGACAGACAGGTGAGTGTATAGATAGATAGATAAATAGATAGACAAATAGATAGAAAGAAATAGACAGGCAGATAGACAGAAAAACACAGACAACCTGACTGAAGGGCTGACAGACAGATAGACAGACAAACGGACGGAAGGGCTGATAGACAGATACACAGACAAACGGACGAACAGACAGACAGACAAGTGAGTGTATGTGTGTATATACAGTATATATATATATATATATATATATATATGAGAGAGAGAGAGAGAGGGAGGGAGGGAGAGAGAGGCTGATAGATAAAAAGGTAGGTAGATAAAAGTCAAAATTTATGGAAAAATGCAACAATTATTGTTACGCATTAATATTTAAATGAATTTGGAAAATACAATAGTTGTTTTACTTGCAGTAAATATAAATTCTAACCCTCAAAAACAAGATTTAAACGTACATTTGATCATAAGGCTCGGATTCACAATAATATTTAGTATAAATCAGAGTTATGCGAGAATTGTACAGAAAGGCTTTTGCAGTTAATAATACCTAATTTTTAAATTGTGCTTGACGCTTTTCAACATTATTAAAGGCCATTTGTATTTAATTGTTTTATATCTATATACTGAATGAGGGCGAAACGTTTTCTTTTTGTGCTATTCTATAAGCAAAGTATTTTGATAATTCCCTTATATGGTAAACCTTGGTTTATATTAGACGGAGAAAATAACAAAGTTTGTGTCCGCATTAAAACTCCCAAAACTCCATTACAAAGTTTTGGGATCTAAGTATTTTTGATCTGAGAAGTTAGGATGTTATACATTCTTATATTTAGTTTCGAAAACATAAAGTTTAATGTTCATTGTAAATTGGAAACGGTTTCAAATGTTTATGTTCTCCATTGATGTGCGAGTGTTTAAAAGTCATAAGTATGCGGATAGTTTAGTACTAAAATAAAGTAACTGAAATATTTTATGAAAAAAAAATTATTTGCAGATATAGTTAATAATGTCTGACAACTACAAACACTATTTCCAAAATCAAACAGTTTACAAAATCTTTGTGTTAATTTCACTGACTTCATAGAACTATTATATGCTAATTGTAAACAATTACTCCACCATGAAGTGAAATCAATTATTACGTAGTGATAAGGCACCTTTCGGTCACTTGATAATTGTCGAATCACTGAATTGGATTCAAAATTCAGTGAATCGATAATGTTCAAGTGAACTAGAAGTGCCTCATCACAAGATAAAAATAGATTGCACTATTAGTGGAATAATTGTTTACAATTAGCATATAATAACTCTATACACACTCTCTCACACACACACATATATATATAATTAATAAATTAAAAATATTTCAAAAACAAGAATACTTTTAATGAATATATTTATTCAAAGCTTTTCGCCGATAAAATAGTACCAGCATCGTCAGGCTAAAAATGGTCGTTTGTAGCACATACGTATGATTTAATTTTGTAACAATATTTTATTAGATAATTATATTCCTGAAGATGCTGGTACTATTTTACGAGCGATAAGCTTTGAATAAATATATTCATTAAAAGTATTCTTGCTTTTGAAATATTTTTAATTTAATAACTATATTACAAGAAAACATATCACCATATTTAATATATATATATATATATATATATATATATATATATATATATATATATATATATATATATATATATATATATATGAGCTGCCTAGAATGAAAGTGGTGTAAGTCCAAGATTTATAGTTTTAAGTAATTAATTTTTTGTGAAACAACGAATTAAAAAATCTAGCTTATATGTCTTGAAATGGTTTTATTGTATTTTGAATCGTATACAGTTTTCATTTTTTACTGCATGCTTTATTTTGCATGAAACCTATATTTAGGCTGTATTATATAGACTTTAGGGACTTACACCATTGTCATTCTGATATTTACTAAGGTTTTATGAAATAAAGTGTCAAGTGGTATTCTGTGAAAATATTTATTTTACAGAATTGTCTGTCAAAAATACATACTTTTAAGTTGAGTATAGTTTTTTAATGTTTTAAGCAACAAATTACAAAAAATTAAACCAAAATCACGCCAAACGAACTGAATCCATTAACTTTCCGGTATAAAGGTTTTGCAAGTTTTATTTAATAGGCAGGGGTTAGTTATTGGTGAATAAGTTAACATTTTGAAGATGTTAACATTTCTGCATTTTATAATTTACGTTTATAGTGATTATGTTAAGTGTATAAAATTACGCTAATATTAGGTTTCATATCTGATAATAAAACCACATAGAAATATTTACTAGTTTTGCATATTTTTTCTGACTGAAATCAATAAAAGAGATACGGTGAATTTTAGCGCTTATTTTTAGGAAGCCGAGGCACCGGAACCGGAAACGAAAGTGAATTGAAGAAAAATGAAACTGAACCGGAAACGTATTGATAAACGAATTGGACGTTCAGTTACTACATAAAGTTATATCGTTGTACTCATGGTACGTACACCAGCATGGCAATGTGCGATTAAATCTTACATCATTACTTTTAGGAATAAAATTAGGCGCTTATTTGCACAGGATGAAGACTGTAAAAACATAATGTTGTTGGCGAACACTGGAGCAAACATAATGATGGGCAACATAATGAGCAAACAGTAATGAAGACTTATTTTTTTAGTAATTTATAAAAAAGAATAATTTTATTCAAGACAAATAGTCATTTAACTTGTTGTTCACTCTATAGGGCACTTTTTCCTAACCGTTTAAGACAAGTCACTAGTTCTATAGCACAATTATTACCAACTATATAGGACGGTTACTAAATCTATAATACAATCGTCACTAGTTCTATAGCACAATTATTACCAACTCTATAGGACGGTTACTAGTTCTATAATACAATCGTTACTAGATATCTAGGACAATTGTTACTAACTCTATAGGACGGTTATTAGTTCTATAATACAATCGTACAAGTTATATAGGACAATTGTTACTAACTCTATAGGACGGTTACTAGTTCTATAATACAATCGTTACTAGATATATAGGACAATTGTTACTAACTCTATAGGACGGTTACTAGTTCTATAATACAATCGTTACTAGATATCTAGGACAATTGTTACTAACTCTATAGGACTAGTTCTATAATACAATCGTTACTAGATATATAGGACAATTGTTACTAACTCTATAGGACGGTTACTAGTTCTATAATACAATCGTTACTAGATATATAGGACAATTGTTACTAACTCTATAGGAAGGTTACTAGTTCTATAATACAATCGTTACTAGATATATAGGACAATTGTTACTAACTCTATAGGACGGTTACTAGTTCTATAATACAATCGTTACTAGATATCTAGGACAATTGTTACTAACTCTATAGGACTAGTTCTATAATACAATCGTTACTAGATATATAGGACAATTGTTACTAACTCTATAGGACGGTTACTAGTTCTATAATACAATCGTTACTAGATATATAGGACAATTGTTACTAACTCTATAGGACGGTTACTAGTTATATAATACAATCGTTACTACATAAATAGGACAATTGTTACTCACTCAAGAAGACGGTTACTAGTTCTATAATACAATCGTTACTAGATATATAGGACAATTGTTACTCACTGTATAGGACGGTTACTAGTTATATAATACAATCGTTACTAGATATATAGGACAATTGCTACTAACTCTATAGGACGGTTACTAGTTCTATAATACAATCGTTACTAGTTATATAGGACAATTGTTACAAACTCTATAAGGCGGTTACTAGTTCTATAATACAATCGTTACTAGATATATAGGACAATTGTTACAAACTCTATAAGGCGGTTACTAGTTCTATAATACAATCGTTACTAGTTATATAGGACAATTGTTACAAACTCTATAAGGCGGTTACTAGTTCTATAATACAATCGTTACTAGATACATAGGACAATTGTTACAAACTCTATAAGACGGTTACTAGTTCTATAATACAATCGTTACTAGATATATAGGACAATTGTTACTAACTCTATAAGACGGTTACTAGTTCTATAATACAATCGTTACTAGATATATAGGACAATTGTTACTAACTCCATAGGACTAGTTCTATAATACAATCGTTACTAGATATATAGGACAATTGTTACTAACTCTATAGGACTAGTTCTATAATACAATCGTTACTAGATATCTAGGACAATTGTTACTAACTCTATAGGACTAGTTCTATAATACAATCGTTACTAGATATCTAGGACAATTGTTACTAACTCTATAGGACTAGTTCTATAATACAATCGTTACTAGATATATAGGACAATTGTTACTAACTCTATAGGATGGTTACTAGTTCTATAATACAATCGTTGCTAGATATCTAGGACAATTGTTACTAACTCTATAGGACTAGTTCTATAATGCAATCGTTACTAGATATATAGGACAATTGTTACTAACTCTATAGGACGGTTACTAGTTCTATAATACAATCGTTACTAGATATATAGGACAATTGTTACTAACTCTATAAGACGGTTACTAGTTCTATAATACAATCGTTACTAGATATCTAGGATAATTGTTACTAACTCTATAGGACTAGTTCTAAATACAATCGTTACTAGATATCTAGGACAATTGTTACTAACTCTATAGGACTAGTTCTATAATACAATCGTACTAGATATATAGGACAATTGTTACTAACTCTATAGGACGGTTACTAGTTCTATAATACAATCGTTACTAGATATATAGGACAATTGTTACTAACTCTATAGGGCGGTTACTAGCTCTATAATACAATCGTTACTAGATATATATGACAATTGTTACTAACTCTATAGGACTAGTTCTATAATACAATCGTTACTAGATATATAGGACAATTGTTACTAACTCTATAGGGCGGTTACTAGCTCTATAATACAATCGTTACTAGTTATATAGGACAATTGTTACTAACTCTACAGGTCAACTGTTACTAGATATATAGGAAAATTGTTACTACCTTTATAGGATACATACCTACAAAGAGGTACACCTGTATAGAGGACACTATCTCTGTATAGAGGTGGAATTATTCCTATATAGGACAATGTTTACTAGCTAGATAGGACACTTTTACTAGTTCTATATGGCAATTGTAACATTTTCTAAACGACAAAAGTTTTTTACTCTAAATTGTTACAAGCTCTGAAGCTGAGGTAGAAACTTACTGGCTTTATTGGGTAATTATTGCTACTAGCTCTAAAGGATATTATTTTATGATTATCCAAACTTTAAGCTTTGTAAATGTATAAACACTTACTGTTTTTATAAATTTGCAACACTTAAAGTTCAGATAGTCATAAACTAATCTAAAAGTGATAAATACGTTTCACCGAACTTAATGGACTACAAATTTAAAGGTTTGTAAGACAGTAGTTACAATCTTATCTTTCCAAGGAAATCAAACATAGTCTACGGGACTATCTCTATAGAAGAATTGTTACTAGTTTTATAGGAGTTGTTACTGGGAGGATTGTGGGAGAATAGTTGTGTTTGTAATGATTGTTACTCATTAGAAATAAACATTCCCTATGAGGCTTATATTGTTTGCTTGAATATGCATGTCCTATGACTATTATTCAAATATTCTCTAAGCAATCACTCGTCCCCTCCGAGATGAGGGGAGTGAAATTGTATCAAGATGGAAAGATGTCCCAACAGTTGGTGTGCCATGTATAAATCTAATCAAATTTCAGTAGAAATAAGTTATAAAGGAAGTCTCTTTGCACTGTTGGCAGGATGGTTTAAAGATACTTTCGTAAAGGATTGTAAAGGACAAATACTTATTGCTACCTGCTTCTTCTGAAGTAGATGTCTTATACTTTCATTGTGGATTAGATAATTTGATAAAAACCTATAACGGACTAATAACTTAGTATCTATTAATAATATATTGGCTCCATTGAGCTCCATTTTAGACCACTGAGTTGGCTCAGCTACCAAACTTTCACAATCGAGCTTGGGGCTAACAAAGTATACAAGTATTATATTGCTCTACCTAGTACCAAACACACAACATTTAAGGCAAGAGTTTCGCGCTCTACTATTACAAGGAACCCCAATTATAATGTTGTTGTATTTACTATTATTCCATTTTTTTTCATTTTGAATTTACGTCTTATTTTTAAAAAAAACTAGGTTATGAATTAGAATTCTATTCGGTCACGTGCGGGATGTAGATACAATAGTCGGACGGGTAGAAAACAATAGATTGAAAAGCGCGAGAAGGAAAGATGCTCATAAAATGTTTCTGGAATCAATCAGTTGGACTTTCATGAAAAAAGTTAAATGGAAAACGTGTTCCAAGGGAAATAAAAAGAGATTAAGTACGAGGGAACGTAAAGAGCCCGCTTCGTGGGATGTCGGGCAATTTGAGAGATGGGGGAAATGGAGCTTTTATTAGCATTCAGGCTGCATTTAGCGAACAATAAGAAATTTTATAAGCCTTTAGTATATAGTTGTTTTTTATGAGGTTTTCATGTTCTTCGCTTTAGTGCAGATATAAATGTCTGTTATCAAACTATTAAGAGACGTTCTTGCGTAGAAACGTAGAACTGCACTCGTAGTAATGCTACCACCAGCCTCGGCACACAGCCGGAGATGTGTTGCCTTACTAATACTGGATTATTTAAACCTGTAAATATGAGGCGAACAATTTACAGCTGTTACTTTCCAATTAGAAAACATGAGTGAACATTACAGATTTGCTTGAGGGGATTTAAGGGTGTCTCCGAGGGTGGGGACTTTGCAAGTTTCCTACTAATACCATTATTTAAGTAGACGCTACCTACCATGGTACTGCACCAAACTGTTAGGGCCACGGATGGTGTCGTTATTATTAATTCTGAATGAATGTTCCAATCAGTTGTCTGCTATAATTCACTTGTATGGACTTTTTTCTTACTGAATGCTGTATTTCTTTTGTATAGTAGTTGTTGGAAAAATAACAATTTTGCTCATGAAATACAATTTGTTAGTATACTTAACTACGCAATCTGCAAAACTATTGCTCGCTCAACTAATAACAAATACCTCCTAATTAGTTGGACAAAAAGCGGTCGCGATTTCAGTCATCTAGCAATCCCCTTGTGCCTCCTATACGCTGTCTACTGGCAGAACGGGCTGGGAGAGCTTTCGTCTGGAGTTAGAAAATACAGTAGGCTCGCGTTGGTTCTAAGATAACCCACTTGAGAGGAAAGAAGTGATAATGTTTATCAACTTTCTACAGCATGCATCTTGGTAAAACACAGCCGAGAATAACAGCAAGACAATCTACAAAAAGAAATTGCTGCACCCTTTAGGTTCACCTGCTAGTGAAGGAGAAGAGGATGGCACCAGAGTCGTGATCAGCTGGCAAGACCAACGAGCTACGAGGCAAGGAATGTGAGCTATGTAAATTAAGGATGATGAAGCTAGCCTAAGTAGTCTGTAGTCAGATAATGCAAACTACTACTGCTTGTGGCTAGTCAACAATTTACTCAAGAGGACAAAATCACAAAAGCCAGAAATCAGAGATAGCAATGCCACATGGATAAGATATGACGAAGAAAAAAAAATCAGACTGACAATCATCTTTGCCACCTTTAAAGAACATCAGGAAGAATTAGGAAAGGTTATGACTAAGAAAGGCGCCGGGTATAATCTCAATCATAACAGAAATCCTGATGGAGTTGCCACGCAACGCTGTCATGAAACTTCTCCATCTGATTAATGCGTGCTTCCGGATAAATTGGAGATAGGGAGTTAACCCAAATACAGATAATTGCACGAGAGAGGAAGTTAAGCCAAATATAGATGATTGCACGAGAGAGGAAGTTAACCCAAATATAGATGATTGCACGAGAGAGGAAGTTAACCCAAATACAGATGATTGCACGAGAGAGGAAGTTAACCCAAATACAGATGATTGCACGAGAGAGGAAGTTAACCCAAATACAGGTGATTTCACGAGAGAGGAAGTTAACCCAAATACAGATGATTGCACGAGAGAGGAAGTTAACCGAAATACAGATGATTGCACGAGAGAGGAAGTTAACCCAAATACAGGTGATTTCACGAGAGAGGAAGTTAACCCAAATACAGATTATTGCACGAGAGAGGAAGTTAACCCAAATACAGATGATTGCACGAGAGAGGAAGTTAACCCAAATACAGATGATTGCACGAGAGAGGAAGTTAACCCAAATACAGGTGATTTCACGAGAGAGGAAGTTAACCCAAATACAGATGATTGCACGAGAGAGGAAGTTAACCCAAATACAGATGATTGCACAAGAGAGGAAGTTAACCCAAATACAGGTGATTTCACGAGAGAGGAAGTTAACAGAAATACAGATGATTGCACGAGAGAGGAAGTTAACCCAAATACAGATGATTGCACGAGAGAGGAAGTTAACCCAAATACAGATAATTGCACGAGAGAGGAAGTTAACCCAAATATAGATGATTGCAAGAGAGAGGAAGTTAACCCAAATACAGATGATTGCACGAGAGAGGAAGTTAACCCAAATACAGATAATTGCACGAGAGAGGAAGTTAACCCAAATACAGATAATTGCACGAGAGAGGAAGTTAACCCAAATATAGATGATTGCACGAGAGAGGAAGTTAACCCAAATACAGATGATTGCTCGAGAGAGGAAGTTAACCCAAATACAGATAATTGCACGAGAGAGGAAGTTAACCCAAATACAGATGATTGCACGAGAGAGGAAGTTAACCCAAATACAGGTGATTTCACGAGAGAGGAAGTTAACCCAAATACAGATGATTGCACGAGAGAGGAAGTTAACCGAAATACAGATGATTGCACGAGAGAGGAAGTTAACCCAAATACAGGTGATTTCACGAGAGAGGAAGTTAACCCAAATACAGATTATTGCACGAGAGAGGAAGTTAACCCAAATACAGATGATTGCACGAGAGAGGAAGTTAACCCAAATACAGATGATTGCACGAGAGAGGAAGTTAACCCAAATACAGGTGATTTCACGAGAGAGGAAGTTAACCCAAATACAGATGATTGCACGAGAGAGGAAGTTAACCCAAATACAGATGATTGCACAAGAGAGGAAGTTAACCCAAATACAGGTGATTTCACGAGAGAGGAAGTTAACAGAAATACAGATGATTGCACGAGAGAGGAAGTTAACCCAAATACAGATGATTGCACGAGAGAGGAAGTTAACCCAAATACAGATAATTGCAAGAGAGAGGAAGTTAACCCAAATATAGATGATTGCAAGAGAGAGGAAGTTAACCCAAATACAGATGATTGCACGAGAGAGGAAGTTAACCCAAATACAGATAATTGCACGAGAGAGGAAGTTAACCCAAATACAGATAATTGCACGAGAGAGGAAGTTAACCCAAATATAGATGATTGCACGAGAGAGGAAGTTAACCCAAATACAGATGATTGCTCGAGAGAGGAAGTTAACCCAAATACAGATAATTGCACGAGAGAGGAAGTTAACCCAAATACAGATGATTGCTCGAGAGAGGAAGTTAACCCAAATACAGATGATTGCACGAGAGAGGAAGTTAACCCAAATACAGATGATTGCCAAGCCAGAAAAACCACCGAATGACAATATAATCTATCGACCGATAACTTTGCTTTTAATGACATCAATGGTTTTTGAGAGACTTAAGCTCAAACCAATATTTGATGAGAGGGGCTCTGAACCACCAATACGATCGGCGTAACCACTAACTTAGACCAGTGCACCGAAGGGTGGAAATTATCGAGTCCACGGAGACTAACAGTATGGTGTGACAACTTCCTTGACGTCTTCCATGCATTTGACCGTATGGGGAACGCTCGTTTTTAGGTTTATAATTCGTCGCGACTTTCCAAATGAATTTTGGAGGAAAATGCTCAAATCCTACCTTGCAGACAGACTTTTAAGCATTATGTAAGGCAGGAGGGACTCTACTTTTATGAAAATCATCGCAGGAATGCCTCAGAGTAATTTCCTTGGCGGCTGTACTTTATGTATACAAGAGATAGACCGGTAAACAGGAGCGCTATTATGACAAACCTCGTAGACGTCTCCGCCAACTTGTTCGTCGCGCAAAATAAGGGTGACGTAACAGCTAAGCTACAGCATAACCTGGGCAGTGTTTATGACTAGACCAGATAGTGGCACACAAAGCTTATTGAAAACAAGACAGATCATGTTATATTTACAAAAAATGGCAGAAAAACTGACCTCGTAATAAGTAGCCCAATCATCTCTTTTAGCAAAGAGGTAAAATACCTAGGTCAGCTAAAGGAACTGGAAAACCCACGTGAAGAAAAAACAGATGACGTGTTCGATACAGAAACCTGATGAACCTTTTGGGTCGCTATTCTGATTTCAATCAATGCAACCAATTGCTAGTGTATAAGTGTTCGAGCTCTTATGGACACACGACTTACTCCTCTGAGGATGCGCCAAGATAAGAAATCTATAGGTTATCAAGCACTTCCATAATAAGGTATTGAGAAGGCTTAATGGTACATCCGAGACACGTCCATACGTAGATATCTCAAATGAAGAGCATGAAAGAGGAGGCATCCATCGCTGCGAACCATTTCGAGCGGCTCCACCGACACAAGAACCAAAGGGCTTTACAGCTGGATTACAGGGTACGCAGACTTAAGGTCAATAAGGCTTGGATCCTTTGATTCCAAACCTACATTAACTTCACATCATCAGCAGTAATAGTATGTCAAGTCAGTGTCGTTGACTAGAACAAGCCAGAAATTTCAACTCCACGCAGAAAGCAAGCTGCTAGACAGGACTTGTCTTAGTTGGAAAGCAAAACTAAAAAATTAAATTGAACAAAAAGTAATTTTGCATGACAAATTTCTGGCACATCTGAATATAAAAACACAAATTTACATATTTATATACACGTAAAACTATGTAAGATAGAATTAATGGGATTGTC
>JBAIZL010000361.1:1020000-1062500 GCA_036971475.1 Prosapia bicincta
AAACATTCAGGACATAAATATATATTAAATTATTCATTGTAAGATATTGTATTTATTGCTCTTGGATTATTTCTTTTGTTCATATGTGACTTTTGCAGTTTTAGTTTAATGATAAACAAGTGTTTCAATTTTATTTGTTTTTTAATTGACATCGAGACAAAAGTTGAATAACTTAATACTTTCAAAAGTTACATTTTCTCTTATAAAGCCTTATTTGGGAAACTGTAAATTCATTGTTGTACAGACAAGTTGGCCTCCGCTACGTGTGGACTCTGCTGCAACACGAGATGCTTTCCACTCTAGCCTTTGCACGCAGAGTTCATAGAGTCGGGAAGCAGAAGTGCGGAGACGCAGTAGGCGATAAGTGTGGCATGTATAATCCCCTTATCGCGACTTTCGGCCCATAAATCATGACGGAATGGAGTGTTATCGCGGCTGCATACACGCTCGCATAACCCGTATTATACACTATTCCCACTCGAGATATAAATAAATCGAAACCCTTTTGTAAAGGTTGTTTTACTTTGGCCTCAATAAATTATTGTTGTTTGGAAACGGTTTTGTATAGCATAAAATTTAATCCATAAAGTGTAACAGAAAAGATATAAAAATATTCAGCCAGGGCAATGCTAAACACTTATGCGGTAGTGGAGTACGGCAGAGTTATAATAATATTGAAACTTGCTACACAACTTGTTACCTTATAATGTTATCAATTTGAAATATTTGAGAAATATTTAATATGTTTCTTCACATAAGCCGAGTGGTTTGTATTATCATAAAGGCTGAATAAATCAAAAAGTTACCCTAAAAGCAAATATTTAAAAATAAAATAAAGGAAAGGATGACAAACTCTACTTACATTTTCTAAAAACATTATTTCACAGAATTGAACAATTTGTTTATCTTATTATCTATAGATATAAATTATTTTTGGAAACTAACATAATTTTTTTAACTTTACCTGGAAAAATGTTTTTTTCTTATTCAATAAACTTTTTTAATGTTTGTTCGTTAAACTATAATACAAATTGTGCAACAAACAGTAATAGTTCCAACTTCCAAGAATCATGCTGGCGTTTATACGACTCAAAGTGCACTAAGATTATTCTTTCGGTTCTTTCAGACGACTCTTAGAAGAATTTCTTCATTGCAACAGATTACGCAAGTGTACTAAACTTTACAAGATCTTACATTCATTTCTTCTATTCAAAAATTCTCTAAATCAATCAATCTCTAAACCTACTCTTTATTTATTCAAGTTCTTTATACTTTTATACTTAATAATTATTCAATGTCCCTCTCTGACTCCGTCTGTCTGTCTCTCTCTCTCCCTCCCTCTCTTTCTCTCTTTTTCTCGCTCTCTCTCTCTTTCTCTCTCTCTCTCTCTCTCTCTCTCTCTCTCACTCTCTCTATGTCTAGAGACACAGTCTTTTTCATGTCTACTATTTCTTTCCTCTTCCATTCAAATATACTCTAACAGCTTAAAGACTGTATAGATTTCTATTCAGGTATGATCTAAGATTTGTAAAGTTGTCACTCCTGTAAGGTTGAATTTTGGGTCTGGCTGTTCATCATACAGAGAAGGCAAGATTCGATTCTTGGATATAAACCTGTTCATCTTGATAAAAAATCTAACGGTTGTAAAGATCTATCTATATTGTACTAATGTACTATGCTAAGGCACATTTGCCACATTTCTATTTCTAGCTCTATTTTATTGTTAATAATCAGGACAGTGGGTCTTTATATATATATATATATATATATATATATATATACACACACATATATATATATATATATATATATATATAAGTTCCATTTATAATTCGGAAGATATTCTAATATCTATATAATACATCAATCAAGATAGACCTAAAGTAATTGTGACAATCAAGTTCCTAATATTAAAGTCCCAATTTCTAATAGAGAGAAATCAAGTCCCAATTTCCTGGAGAGAGAATTCTAGTTTCATAATTTGTGCACTACTTTATTTCTATTCAAAGAACAAAATCCTTGCATATTCAAAATCCAAATCACAAAAACACTCATAATAAAAAAAAATTGTCTAATCAAACGAAAACAGATACATTTTCTAAGAGGTTTTCTTACTTTTGCCCTTTATAAAAGTAAGTGGGGGTGGCTCATTATCATATAGTACATTACGTAATCTGCAGCAAGGTATCCAGCAGCGATGTCTAGTAGCATATCTTCACATGACTATAAGATTAGTTCCGATGACATAAGTGGTCGAGTCATTGGGGAAAGTAATATTTTTAATATTTTTGACAGAACATATCCTGTTACGTAAATACAGCCACTTTCGTTACAATTAGTCCTTATAGTTAGTGTTTGTGTTTGACAACTCAGATAATATATTATGTTATATGTATATTATACTCCATATGTGTATTATAATATTCAGATATCTCAGTTATACTATATCTCAGTATACAATTCAACCTTCTTTGATTGATTTACACGGATTGTGGTTACTATAGATGGTTATAGAAGTAAGAGATCATGTCTCCTTAATCGTTTTGTATTACAAATTTAATAAATTTCTTATACTGTATCTATAGAATAAGTGTATAGAAGAAATGATTGAATAGCCTATTTGTAATCATAGTTTGTTAATCTACATGCCAAGGAGCTCCAACATCATGTAAAATCCCTTTATTCCTTACGTTCAATGTTAAATATGAGTTCAAGTATGAAACATGGCGCGGACTTCAACATTCTGTGGTTAATAAGCTTTTGATAAATTATGTTTTCTTTAACACAAAACTATTTTTTACATTTTAGTATTTAAAAATTATCGACAGCATATTTATGTGTATTGTAATATTCAGATAATATATTTATGGGTATTACAATTTTCATATGCTATATTTATATGTATTTATAATTTAGATACTATATATTTATTTGTATTTTAATATTCAGGTAATTTATTTATATGCATTACAATATTTAGATAATATATTTATTTGCATTACAATATTTAGATAATATATTTATATGCATTACAATATTTAGATAATATATTTATTTGCATTACAATATTTAGATAATATATTTATTTGTATTACAATATTTAGATATTATATTTATATGTATTGCAATATTTATATAATTTGTAGTATAATATTTAGAAAATATATTTATATGTATTACAATATGTAGGTAATGTATTTATATGTATTGCAATATTTATATAATGAGTATTATAATATTTAGATAATACATTTATGTGTAATAAAATATTCAGTTGATATATTTATATGTAATATAATGTTATTACCTATCTCTTGTTCAGTTATCAACATCATCTTTTGACGAAATCTAATTTAGAAGAACTAGTTACTTATTGTTTATCAACGGGGATCACGTGTGATGTTATAAAGTTTTAAACCAAATCATCATTACATGTATCTAAATATACATTATCTACATTAATGTTCATATCATTTACAATAAACATTCTTCCATAAGACTTCCGCCTTCTTACACACTTGACTCCTACTTCTACTTACATTCACACCACACAAAAACTAAACCTCCTTCATAAATAAAGCCATTTGCATGAACAGTTGACTTGCCAGGATGGACAACATGGCATAAGAAATTATACCACCATGAGAAAATAAATGTTTTTAGTTTTTTAAAGTAATGATTTTGAAAGAGGGCATAGCTAGCTTAGAGTGGGCTGAGGGCCTAAATTTATTATTATTTGAGAAGATAAATGTTATTTTTATGGACCATATTGTATATGAAATTATATAACACTATGTATCAGGAATATATAATTTTTCAGATGCAAAAATAGATACTTTTGGCCATTTTACACTTTCGGGGTGGTTTGAATTTCTTACTTTTTACACAAATTCATAAAGTATTTACAGTTACGACAAGTTTTGGTTGAAAACATTCATTCCATTTCAACAACCCTCAGCATCAGCAGGGAAACCGTTTGCTGATTTAGAGAAAGTCGGATGGGTTAAACATTTCTGTATGAAGGTAATTCAACAACATTTTTACTGATGACTAACTTGATGGATAAATCGAAACATTCATCAGATATAGACCAAGGCTAGGATTCGATATTTGTACCTAGACATGGCCTGGCAAACATCAACCACATGTGCGATGTGTGTAGAGATGTAATATGAAACAGAACTTAGGCTGTGATGGCTTTTATGTGGCTGGATTTAACATTAGGCTTACTAGGCTCTAGTTTAGGGGCCCACAATACCAAGGGGTACAGAGTACCAGGAGCTCACAATGCCAAGGGGTACAGAGTACCAGGAGCTCACAATACCAAGGGGTACATAGTACCAGGAGCTCACAATGCCAAGGGGTACAGAGTACCAGGAGCTCACAATACCAAGGGGTACAGAGTACCAGGAGCTCACAATGCCAAGGGGTACAGAGTACCAGGAGCTCACAATACCAAGGGGTACATAGTACCAGGAGCTCACAATACCAAGGGGTACAGAGTACCAGGAGCTCACAATGCCAAGGGGTACAGGGTACCAGGAGCTCACAATGCCAAGGGGTACAGAGTACCAGGAGCTCACAATGCCAAGGGGTACAGAGTACCAGGAGCTCACAATACCAAGGGGTACAGAGTACCAGGAGCTCACAATACCAAGGGGTACAGAGTACCAGGAGCTCACAATGCCAAGGGGTACAGGGTACCAGGAGCTCACAATGCCAAGGGGTACATAGTACCAGGAGCTCACAATGCCAAGGGGTACAGAGTACCAGGAGCTCACAATACCAAGGGGTACATAGTACCAGGAGCTCACAATGCCAAGGGGTACAGAGTACCAGGAGCTCACAATACCAAGGGGTACAGGGTACCAGGAGCTTACAATGCCAAGGGGTACAGAGTACCAGGAGCTCACAATGCCAAGGGGTACAGAGTACCAGGAGCTCACAATGCCAAGGGGTACAGAGTACCAGGAGCTCACAATGCCAAGGGGTACAGAGTACCAGGAGCTCACAATGCCAAGGGGTACAGAGTACCAGGAGCTCACAATACCAAGGGGTACATAGTACCAGGAGCTCACAATGCCAAGGGGTACAGAGTACCAGGAGCTCACAATACCAAGGGGTAAAGAGTACCAGGAGCTCACAATGCCAAGGGGTACAGAGTACCAGGAGCTCACAATACCAAGGGGTACATAGTACCAGGAGCTCACAATGCCAAGGGGTACAGAGTACCAGGAGCTCACAATGCCAAGGGGTACAGAGTACCAGGAGCTCACAATGCCAAGGGGTACAGAGTACCAGGAGCTCACAATACCAAGGGGTACATAGTACCAGGAGCTCACAATGCCAAGGGGTACAGAGTACCAGGAGCTCACAATACCAAGGGGTACAGAGTACCAGGAGCTCACAATGCCAAGGGGTACAGAGTACCAGGAGCTCACAATACCAAGGGGTACATAGTACCAGGAGCTCACAATGCCAAGGGGTACAGAGTACCAGGAGCTCACAATGCCAAGGGGTACAGAGTACCAGGAGCTCACAATGCCAAGGGGTACAGAGTACCAGGAGCTCACAATACCAAGGGGTACAGGGTACCAGGAGCTCACAATACCAAGGGGTACAGAGTACCAGGAGCTCACAATACCAAGGGGTACAGGGTACCAGGAGCTCACAATACCAAGGGGTACAGAGTACCAGGAGCTCACAATACCAAGGGGTACAGGGTACTAGGAGCTTACAATGCCAAGGTGTACAGGGTACCAGGAGCTCACAATACCAAGGGGTACAGGGTACCAGGAGCTCACAATACCAAGGGGTACAGAGTACCAGGAGCTCACAATACCAAGGGGTACAGGGTACCAGGAGCTCACAATGCCAAGGGGAACAGGGTACCAGGAGCTCACAATACCAAGGGGTACAGGGTACCAGGAGCTCACAATACCAAGGGGTACAGGGTACCAGGAGCTCACAATACAAAGGAGTACAGGGTACCAGGAGCTCACAATACCAAGGGGTACAGAGTACCAGGAGCTCACAATACCAAGGGGTACAGAGTACCAGGAGCTCACAATACCAAGGGGTACAGGGTACCAGGAGCTCACAATGCCAAGGGGTACAGAGTACCAGGAGCTCACAATACCAAGGGGTACAGGGTACCAGGAGCTCACAATACCAAGGGGTACAGAGTACCAGGAGCTCACAATACCAAGGGGTACAGGGTACCAGGAGCTCACAATACCAAGGGGTACAGGGTACCAGGAGCTCACAATACCAAGGGGTACAGAGTACCAGGAGCTCACAATACCAAGGGGTACAGAGTACCAGGAGCTCACAATGCCAAAAGGTACAGAGTACCAGGAGCTCACAATGCCAAGGGGTACAGAGTACCAGGAGCTCACAATGCTAAGGGGTACAGAGTACCAGGAGCTCACAATACCAAGGGGTACATAGTACCAGGAGCTCACAATGCCAAGGGGTACAGAGTACCAGGAGCTCACAATGCCAAGGGGTACAGAGTACCAGGAGCTCACAATGCCAAGGAGTACAGAGTACCAGGAGCTCACAATACCAAGGGGTACAGGGTACCAGGAGCTCACAATACCAAGGGGTACAGGGTACCAGGAGCTCACAATACCAAGGGGTACAGAGTACCAGGAGCTCACAATACCAAGGGGTACAGAGTACCAGGAGCTCACAATGCCAAGGGGTACAGAGTACCAGGAGCTCACAATGCCAAGGGGTACAGAGTACCAGGAGCTCACAATGCCAAGGGGTACAGAGTACCATTAGCTCACAATACCAAGGGGTACAGAGTACCAGGAGCTCACAATACCAAGGGGTACAGAGTACCAGGAGCTCACAATACCAAGGGGTACAGAGTACCAGGAGCTCTCATATCAGGAGCTAAAAATACCAGGGTTCGCTTAGAACGAGGGTTATTTATAAAATAAGGTTCCCATAATGTTTAGACATACAAAGCTTTACTTTTTTTCCTAATGTAATACATCATTTTAAAGCTTAAAACTTTTTTCCTATTGTAATACATCATGTTAAAGCAACTTTTTTCGTAATGTAATACATCATTTTAAAGCTTAAAACTTTTTTCCTAATGTAATACATCATTTTAAAGCTTAAAACTTTTTTCTTAATGTAATACACCATTTTAAAGCTTAAACCTTTTTCCCACATAATCACCGTTTCCGTCCAGACACTTTTGAATACGATGCTTCAACTTTTCTATCCCCATGTTATATAATTCTGCCGCCAAACGTTTGAACAATCGAGTAGCCTCTTCCTTGACGTCATGACCAGTTCTCAAGCGTAAGCCACCCAACTGTTCGTTTAATTTTGGGAATAAATGATAATCACTTGAGGCTATGTCAGGACTGTAGGGGGGCACAACAGTCCAGCCAAATTCTGTCAGCAGCTCTTGAGTTTTGTGTGAGACATGAGGTCGAGCGTTGTCATGCATAAGCCTCACACCACAAAACAATCTTTCTCTCCGGCGGTTCTGGATCGCAAGTCTCAATTTTCTAAATGTGGCTCTATATATGTTGGAGTTAACTGTTGTTACATGAGGCAAAAAGTCCATTAAGAGCAAACCCTTCCTCTCCCAAAAGATAGTTGCCATGACTCTCTCAGCAGACTGTTTGCTTAAACGTCTTCGGCTTCGGCGAAGTTGAGTGACGCCATTCACGTGATTGCTGCTTGGTTTCGGGGGTAAAGTGAAACGCCCATGTTTCATTGCCTGTAACAATGGAACCCAAGAATTCACATTATTGCAAAAACTGCTGGGCACACTCAACACGTTGCTGTTTGTTGTTTTCTGTAAACATTCGCGATACCCTCTACGCACACACTCTGTGATAGCCTAATGTATTGGTTAAAATGTTATGAATTGTGTTGTTGGAAGTCTCAGGAATACGCAAAACAAGTTCCTTAGTATAAAACCTCCGATCTTCAAGCAATATTCTTTCTACTTTATGAACAACTACGCCTGAAACTGAAGCCCTTCCGCTCCGGTCTTCATCATCAATTTTCGTGCGGCATTCACTGATTTCTCTACACCATTTGCGAACTTGTTCAACAGCTATACACTGTTTCCCAAAACCTTCGATTAACTGACGATAAATGCCAATAGGTGAAATAAAATTTGCATTTAAAAAAACGTATCACAGCATGAATTTCGCAACTGACGGTAACAGCGATGGAGAGTTCCGTCGCAAGTGAAGCGAGAATGAAGGGGACAGAGAGAGGGGGCGTTGATAAGTAAGACAGTGTTACTCCTAGCACGTTGCATTCTTTCTTAGCGGTCATAGGGAACCTTATGAATTACCCTAGTACCAAGTGGCATAATACACTGGTGAGCCTAAAATACAAAGTACCCCTCAATACTAATGGGCAAATATGGCACATAAATCAATATATTTTGAAATAACAATGAAATGTTTATGGTAAAGTAAGAAAATTTTGGTTTATTTCCCATTTTCTATGCTCATTACTCTATGCACTAGCCTAACAACTGCTAATTTGTAAAAAGTTCTTTCTCTTTACTAAAGAAACTAGCGGCAACTCATCAAATATTATTATTTAAAAATATGAAGTAATAGTAAATCTTTTAAAAACTTAGTTTTAATTTTAATAGTAATCAATTTTATTTCGTTGCTCAGTCCAGAAAGTCGTTCCTTAATTTTAATCTGTTTAAAATACAGATTTTGAGTCAAATAATAAATTTAATTAAATAACATTTAGCAGGAACAACAGTAAGTTTATATTTATATTATCTATAATTTTAGCTGATACAAAACAAAGCAGTGCAGAGTGGAGAATGAAATACGTCAGAGAAGCGTTGTGCTATAATATATATAAAGAAATAAACAATTTTCAAATACAAGAATAATTTATTGAATTTACAATTCAAAGCTTTTCGTTGGCAAACAATACCAACATCTTCAGGAATACTAGAAATTTAATACATATTATAGTATTTATATAATATAATATAATATTATATATATATATATATATATATATATATATATATATATATTTTAAAACAACTTAGGTTATTCAAATACAATATTATGATTATTGTAATTTTCATTCCTGGTGATGTTGGTACTGTTTGCCAATGAAAAGCTTTGGATATAAATTAATAAATATTCTTGTATTTGAATAACCTATGTTGTTTTAAATTATTAAACAAGAAAACGTATTTTATATATATATATATATATATATATATATATATATATATTAATATATTAAATATGGTGATATGTTTTCTTGTAATATAGTTAATAAATTAAAAATATTTCAAAAACAAGAATACTTTTAATGAATATATTTATTCAAAGCTTTTCGCCGATAAAATAGTACCAGCATCTTCAGGAAAATAATTATCTAATAAAATATTTTTACAAAATTCTATACATAATTTATCAATTTGTCAAAATGTTTTAATTATTTAATGTACAGTTAATAAGTAAACACGTGGCCTTCCGCTTCATAGCCACGTGATATGCGGTGAATTTATAAAACACGTCCACCCAGCAGTGATTAATAATTCAGTCACAATATCCATTCCAAATAAGGGCATCCGAGTGGCGCTAAACAATTTACGCCTGTTTTACCCGATTCGATGATCCGTCATGCTGAGTGTGCACCTATTGGGGTTAAGTGAGATGGGGAAAAAATAATCCGGGTTTAATTGCGTATAACTTGAGATTACCTGTCGGTTAGTGCGACCGGTCAACTACGTTTGTTATAAATGGCTCCTAAATCAAATGCATTGGAGGTAATACTGTGCAAAACTACTCAATAATCACGTAATACTGTGCAAAACTAGAGATACAACACTACTCAATAATCACGTAATACTGTGCAAAACTAGAGATACAACACAACTCAATTATCACGTAATACTGTGCAAAACTAGAGATACAACGCTACTCAATAATCACGTAATACTGTGCAAAACTAGAGATACAACGCTACTCAATAATCACGTAATACTGTGCAAAACTAGAGATACAACACTACTCAATTATCACGTAATACTGTGCAAAACTAGAGATACAACGCTACTCAATAATCACGTAATACTGTGCAAAACTAGAGATACAACGCTACTCAATAATCACGTAATACTGTGCAAAACTAGAGATACAACGCTACTCAATAATCACGTAATACTGTGCAAAACTAGAGATACAACGCTACTCAATAATCACGTAATACTGTGCAAAACTAGAGATACAACGCTACTCAATAATCACGTAATACTGTGCAAAACTAGAGATACAACGCTACTCAATAATCACGTAATACTGTGCAAAACTAGAGATACAACGCTACTCAATAATCACGTAATACTGTGCAAAACTAGAGATACAACGCTACTCAATAATCACGTAATACTGTGCAAAACTAGAGATACAACGCTACTCAATAATCACGTAATACTGTGCAAAACTAGAGATACAACGCTACTCAATAATCACGTAATACTGTGCAAAACTAGAGATACAACGCTACTCAATAATCACGTAATACTGTGCAAAACTAGAGATACAACGCTACTCAATAATCACGTAATACTGTGCAAAACTAGAGATACAACACTACTCAATAATCACGTAATACTGTGCAAAACTAGAGATACAACACTACTCAATAATCACGTAATACTGTGCAAAACTAGAGATACAATACTACTCAATAATCACGTAATACTGTGCAAAACTAGAGATACAACACTACTCAATAATCACGTAATACTGTGCAAAACTAGAGATACAACACTACTCAATAATCACGTTCATTCTATTCGGACTTGTTTCTAAGACTAAGTTGCAATCACAGGATTCATATTTATCTCCGATGATGGAAACTTAGTGCGAAAAAATTCGCTGACTAGAACATATATGATTTTAAGAATTGCTGAACCATGTATGTAAGGGTACATGCATATACTAAAACACGAAGGAAATTGTACCAAGCAACGTTGATTAGTTTTTACTGAAAGTAAATCTAGCCTTACTACATAGAAGTAGGCTGAATAAATGACAGATTGTTCATAACGTTTAGCAAAAGTTCCCAGAAAGCTCGAAGAGTGAACATGAACAGAGGCGATTAAATTAAACAAAACAAAGCTACCAGATAGAAATTGCTTGGAAATGTAACAATAGACGTGTTGCAAATAATTTATTGTTTTTTGAGAATAGGATGTTATTATCAATATATCTTTTTAAATATTAAATCGATCAGTGATAATGCAATTTTAAAGAAGGATAATGTAAATATAGATATAATTAGGGGGTGACTAAAACAAAGTGGTAGATTATGGAGAGGATTATAGCATTACATGTTCAGGTCGTCTGATAGACGCAGGAGGAGAAGGCGGATAGACGTGTAAGAGGAGTGCTTCCGTGGGAGGGGAAGAGGCGCAACCAAAGCATTAAAATTTGCAAGAGATTGTCTCAGGCGGTACTCTACCACCCTCATCAACTCAAGTGATTCTACGCATTTCAAAATCACCGGTCAGGCTAAACCTGACGACTTGTGTACCATACTATCCACTATCTTGTTCACTGTACAAACGTTAACAAGAGACTGACTCATACACATCAACTCAAGTGATTCTACGCATTTCAAAATCACCGGTCAGGATAAACCTGACGACTTGTGTATCATACTATCCACTATCTTGTTCACTGTACAAACGTTAACAAGAGACTGACTCATACACATCAACTCAAGTGTTTCTGAGCATTCCAAAGTCACGGGTTCCGATAAACCTGACGACCTGATGACCTAAAGATTATTCTATTCACTATCTTGGTCACTGCATGATCGATAGGACAATACTGTTATTTTAGCCGGTATCCCACCACACACATCACCTCAAGTACTTCTACGCACTTCAAAGTCACCGGTCAGGCTAAACCTGACGACCTGTACACTCTACTATCGTCTATCTTGTTCAGTCCACGAATATTAAAAAGAGAATTTTTCAGTCAGTAGCCCACGACATATATCGACTCAAATAGTTCTGCGCATTTGACGATCATCGGTCAGGTAAAACCTGACAATCTATACCATAATAATGGGATCATAAAGTATCTATAGGGGCACCGTTGTATGTACGAGTTACTCTTTATTATATTAAGACGGAATTTGGGCATTTGGGTAAGAAAAAGGGCAGAAAATATTGACTCCTTTTTATTATGAAGAAATATATAGCAATGGTGCCTAAATTCATCACTACAAATTACCTGATGTCGTGGAATGTCTGTGTTTCGTGACCAATACAGATAGTAGAGTACATAAAGACCCTGAAAGGTGTTGCTTTAGGTTTTTCACAATGACAAAAAGTTTGTACCGACGAGAAAAAATTTGTTTGAGGAAAAGGTTTAATAAAATTAGATACTTTATAGATGAAATTTAAATATTTATTATTCTATCAGTTGTGTTTCTTTATCAGTATGGTGCAATCTAACAATCCTTTTCGATGGAATGTCTTATGTTAGTTGTTTGTATTGAAATAGCCTTTATAAAACGTAACGCGAAATCTGAGCATTTAATTCACTATAAAGATAAATCGAACAAAGATGTGTGATGGAGTTTAACCAATTATTCCTTCAATACAATGACAGCAGTTGCGACTAAGTTCAGGCACTTGGCCATAGATTTTCGCTGGAGGAAAGTTGGGCGTAAATAAAGTAAATTTCGTTCATACTAATGAAGGTGCATTGGCCGGAAAAACCAATCACTGAAACATTGGACTGCTGATGGATTATTATTTCATACTCTAAATGTTTGGCTAGAAAATCTAATCAGAAATATTGTTTGATTTATACAAAGTGAACAAATAGAACAGATTTATGGCCGATACGTTTTAAGAAAAGTTTTCATACCTCACATAAGACAGCCAAGCCCACTGCCAAGGGTAAAACCGGTTAACATGAATAAGAAAAATATAATATTAACAACAGCTCTTTCATTCAAAGGGAATAGAAAATGCAAGGCATTTTGCTTTGTCCAAAGCTTTCCGTGAAAAACTTACTCGTTCTTTGGAGATTGTAGGCCGACTTTTTACGTATGAAAGATTAATAAGGGAGTTTCACTGTAGCTTGTCAGAATGCACAGAAATAAAAACTGCTGACCATCCCGTCCGTTATTTTGTAACAAACTCAAACAGCATACCATTAAATGAATACGCAATAAACAAAACATATGAAAAAATTAATTTCTATAAAAACTAAAAATTGCCTTCCAATAAGCAAACATAAATAATAATAAGTTACAAGTATGAAATCTACATAAGATGAACGTTTGATATTTTATAGTCTATGTTGCAACCGGTTTTAAAGAATACGAAAATAAATCATTCAATTTTTAATGTTGGTACCATTGTTATTCAGTAACACTATTAAATTATTTGTAACAAATGTTACGAAGATGATGAGAGTAATTGTAGTATTAATGATGATACCAATAATAATATTAATAAGAATAATAGTAATGAAATTTAAAAAAAATTAAAATAATAAGCCACGCACACACACACACACACACACACACACACACACACACACACACACACACACACACACACACACACATACACACACACACACACACACACACACACACACACACACAAACACACACACACACACACACACACACACACACACACACACACACACACCCACACACAAAGAAGCATAGCCTATATATTTATGCTTTCACTATTACTACATGCATATATATGTAGAATATACATGTAGAATATCAAATATGTTTTCCTGTTAAAATTATTTTTAAGATTAAATAATATACACTAATTACAGGAATGATTTATTGAAAGATACACTCAAAGGTTTTCGTTGGTTGACATTACCAAAATCCTCAGGAAATACAATACTAAGAATGACAAAAGAACTAAATGACGAAGAACTGTTCTTTTGTCATTCTTAGTATTGTAACTCCTGAGGATGTTGGTAATGTCAACCAACGAAAAGCTTTGAGTGTATTATTCAATAAATTATTCCTGTAATGAGTGTATATTATTTAATCTTAAATATATATATATATATATATATATATATATATATATATATATATATATATGTTTATATATACACAAACGTATATATATATATATATATATATATATGTGTGTGTGTGTGTGTGTGTGTGTGTGTGTTGCAACGGGGTGAAAGACCGTCGCAAGTGGGAAATAAGTAATTTCCTGTTTTTTAGAAATAAAGCTGTTTTTAAAATAATCAAGTGGGAAATTATACAATTATTAAAGAGGGAAAAATTAAATAAAACAGTAAATAGAATAGTTAAGCCACATTAAAGAATGTTATAAAATAAACTTGTAATAACTAACTAAATTTGAACATCGAGAGTGAAGCGAAAAAATTCTAAGTGCCTAAAAAAGCTATTTTTCGAACCAAACCACGTAGAACTTTCATCGACATTTCAAAAGAACCACAATAACCTAGAATGAACATTAAAGAAAACAGAATTCAAAAAACTTAAGAAACAAAAAAGTTACAGCCGTTTAAATAAAATAGACATTTTTCAGTGTTCTAAAATTAATTATCAAACTATGCAAGCTAAAACAGATTCGTTGCCCGACTTGCCTGTACAAGGAATAAATCGAGTGATAGCAAGCTTTGCAGGCGGGGTGCGGTAGGTTAAATTCACCGCTATATATACTTGGTCTCTAAGCTTTTAGAGACAGTCTGTAAAAATTTTCTAACACGAGGTGCCGCGGGACGCTATGCTGGACCGCGAGTAGAGACCGTCAGTAGGCCGGATGGACAATAACCTCAGCGCTTTCGACATCCAGGACCACCAAGGATGAAGGCTCCAGACTCAGCCTCCAGGACGCTCGAATAGAGGGAAACCACCACCGACGAACCAGGGATGGCGACTTCCGGTGTCCAAGGACCAGGGAATCCAGACGAGGGACCCCAAGGACCGGCAAGAACATCTTTGGCAAGTCATTTTCTTTATTCGAAATCAGTCACGTCAAATTTAGTTAGTTAATTTTATAAAATTCAAACAAATTTGCAAGCTTAAAACAATGACTTCACTCTTTATAAAATTTTAATAAATTGTATGCTAAGTAAATGAATTTATGTGCTCAGAATATTTAAAATAATGAATATTAAAATTACAAAAGGTTTTTGGCCATAAGCCGTTTATTTAAAGAAAATGGGAAATTTTCGAATATTATAAATTTAAAAATTAAAGGTCATAAGTTATGAATTTACCAATTCCATATAGGAGATAAAATATCATTATGTGTAATTTTGAAAATGATTTTATGTTAATGTAAATGTAATAAATCTATATGCAAAGTATAATTTTTTAAAGCATAAGAAACAAGAAGTAACTCAGTGAATTGTTTTGCTAATATAATTGTGTAATACTTTGAAGGATAAATTTTCTTTTTTATTTCAATAAATAGAGTTAAATATGTCATAAAAATCAAGATTATTTGCATTCCATCCTGTGTCAAATAACCAATAAAAACTGTTTAGCTTTTTCCAACTAATATAAAAATGATTATCAAATCAGTAAACGAATTTAATTAAATTTCATTAAATGGCAATAGATAAAGCCTAATGTTTTAAAGAGTTTCGCTCTACTAATTTAATGAGCTAGCCTATAGATTAGTTGGTTTTTTGTAATAAAAGTCCAGAGATTTATCTACTGGCAGATTGTGTTTAAGAGGACACAGGAGCCTTTTAAAATAGGTATTTTTAAACACAATCATATTTTGCACGTTCCCTTGCTGTTTCTGCAGATCATCATCAGGTGGTAAGACTCTGTGTTTTTTAAGTGTATTATTCTAAATGTGTTTCTTTCCAGCTGACTATTAATTTGACATGTGTGACTATACTGAGACCATACACAATTGATAAACTTATTTAGGAGGGTTTATATGTATTTTAAATAGTAGTCAGCGGGAATAGGCTTGTTGTGGGTTTGGCCCTACGAGCAGGAAACATACACTTAACTCTGGGAGTTTAGCACGGTTTTACCAGCAGGGTGATAGGCAGAGGTTTGGTTGTTTATAAATATGTTTTCTTGTAAACAATTAAATTCTAGTATTCTGCAAGAAAGGATTTAAACAACGCAAGCAGACGACCGCGTGGAACTGCGGCGGTAGGGACGGTAGAAGAGGTGAGGTGGGGGGACGTTGCAGTGTGTGTGTGTGTGTGTGTGTGTGTGTGTGTGTGTGTGTGTGTGTGTGTTTGTGTGTGTGTGTGTGTGTGTATGTGTGTGTGTGTGTGTGTGTGTGTGTGTGTGTGTGTGTGTGTGTGTGTGTATGTGTGTGTGTGTGTGTGTGTGTGTGTGTGTGTGTGTGTGTGTGTGTGTGTGTGTGTGTGTGTGTGTGTGTGTGTGTGTGTGTGTGTGTGTGTGTGTGTGTGTGTGTGTGTGTGTGTGTGTGTGTGTGTGTGTGTGTGTGTGTGTGTGTGTGTGTGTGTGTGTGTGTGTGTGTGTGTGTGTGTGTGTGTGTGTGTGTGTGTGTATCTGATTGTCTGAGTGTGTGTTTCTGTGTGTGGTATATCTGTGATATGTGTGAGTTGGTGTGTGTGTGTTTATGTGTGTGGTATGCCTGTGAAAAGTGTGAGTTGGTGTGTGTGTTTCTGTATGTGGTATGCCTGTGATATGTGTGAGTTGGTGTGTGTGTGTGCGTGTCTGTGTATGTTTGTAGTAAACATTTAATTTAACTATTTTAAAACTAAATTTGTATGATTTCATTTCGAATTGGGTACAAGTGTTAACTTCAACTGTATAGGCTCTATCGTGCGAAACAATCGTACCCATCCCACTCCATCGAACGGTAGAATTTTCATATTTGGTTAGGGTAAACGAATTGTGCGGAAACCGGGTAATGTCAAAGGCAGGTACAGTATATGTAGCACGGAAATTGAATTCGCCCCCCACTTCCGTTCTCGGGACGTAGTCTAGTCGAGGAGTATTTTCCTCGGGGTAAAGAGTCCGTTTGTTTTGAGTTCGGATTAATTTAAATATTTGTGCACCGCTGTTTATTGGTAGAATAGGTGATGAAGGAGAGTTCGTGTTTAGGGGGACAACTGCGCGCTACATATAGTAATCTTACGGACAGCGTGATACGACCACTTATTCAAATCACTCTCCGAACTTTAAGTAGCTTCCACAGATGTGACATGTTATTGAACATTACCTTCAGGATCAAGGGATAAAATCTTACTTACACATTCTGTCTATACAAAACAATACAAACTCATTTTTTAATAATTCAGAAGGCGGTAATTTAACTAATACGTAAATCCGTTAACCAAAAAAAAAACTGATATTCGACAATATACTATTCATGTATAACCATTATTTAATCACAATAAAAATTCAATATACAAAATAAGAAATAATTGTAATAACTATAAATTATTACCTAGTGTATAATTACTGAAAATGTAACAATCTTTAGAGATACTAGGTTGAGATAATTACTGACTGATGATTTAAAATAACACTACCCTAATAATAACTGCTTTATTCTATTATTTAAAATCAAAATACAAATTTTGCAATAGATTTAAAAAAACTTATTATAAAATTTAAAGATTCACTTGAAAATAAACAAAATAAAAATTTCTAATAACTATAACTTTTCATTAAATAATAATTTAAGGTAATTAGAGCTTAGCTACTGTAATTCACAACTGTAAGAATAGTTATAACAGTTTACTCTAAATCTCCCTACAGATTAGTTTGTTAAAAACAAACAGACTAGTTTCGACGAAGATGTCGCCTTCATCAGTACTTGGCTACTACTAACTGTGTTATCGAAGCACTGATAAAGGCGACATCGTCGTCGAAACTAATCTGATTTAGGAAACTAGTGTGTTTGTTTAAATAAACTAATGTGTAGTGAGGTTTAAAGTAAACTGTTTTAGTGTTTACTGTCGTGAATAAACGCGTTATCGTCTTTATATTAGTGTATTAAATTACTTTCTAAGGAACCAAAACTTATTTCATCATTTACGTTTTCATTTCTTTTAACAATGTCCAAACTTATATTTGGACACTGCTCAAGTATGGTTTCTATTAATTACTTATTCGTCCACACTTGGTTTTTGTAGTTAAAGATATTTAATATGAAAAATGTGCCCCTTATTTCCAGTAATAATTATTCTCTTTGTTTCTAAAATACATTTTATCACAATCTTTGCAAGTAATCATATTCTTAAAGTAGATATAACACCTTTCGGGCTGCCTAACTAACTACTAAAGCTGTTACAACTTTTGTACGGTATTTCTAAACATAAAGTTTTGAAGTATTTAATCCTGTAACATCCCCGTCTTATGGTAAACCATATGTCTTATTACTTTTTTTTTGTCCTTCGGTAATAATTTTTATGGATTTAGTAGCCGAAGTTTTCGTGTACATTTTGTACTTTACTGTCGATAGTTATACTATCAACATGGTTCCATTTAGAAATGTCTATTATACAATCCTTTTTGAAAATTTTAATTCTTATGAGAATAAACGTTATTTTCTATTAAATAAGTTTTTTAATGTGGTCAGACACATATGTTAAATACAATGTGTGGCGTAGCACATCTATATTTATAAAAATATAATGATCGTTGATTTATAATCAATTTCCAGTCAATCTGTAATTGACAGCGACTTGAATATTGGACAAAACCTTCGATAGAGAATGTAAAGGCGTACTATGACCGGAATTTCCAAAGTTTTAATTTTGAGGTGAGTTTTTTAAAATATTATTTCTAGAACTCAATTAAATACTCGTTTAGAAGAGTAGTAAAAAGTTCTAAATGGATCTTTATTGATTTACATTGAGTTTTTGTTAAGTAAACACGTCTGTATGCCTACGTTTCGACGTTTTTCCGCTAAAATGTTTATTCTTTTTTCTATTCTTCCATTTAGTATAATGGAACTGAAAAATATGGCGTTGAAAGATGGAGTAAGCTGTTACAGGTAAATGTATTTAGTTTTGTGTTAAGTAAATTTCGCTCGCACCGACAACTTCTAGATATGTAGAATGGTGAAATAATTTTCCTTTTTAAGGGCATCCTCCCTATTGCAATAATTACCCGTACAAGAAACTATTCGTCCTATTAGATTATACAGATTTAGATTATCCAGATAAAATAATTTCTTTTATTCTTGTGCTAGAAATTGTTTAATGTTCAACCGAATGTTCTTTGAAACAATGGTTCAAAGTGATTTTTATTTAAAAACATTGTTTTGAGTGATTAAAACAAATTAATATTTCAAGTGATTACATATACGAAAAAATCTCTTACTTCGAGCCAACCTTACAACCCTTAAGTCTGTGTAAAGACCAAATACCGCTATATGAGTTTCCTGGTTACACAAGCTCTGAAGTTGAAATGTCGCCAGTTTGTACTTTGAACATTAAACCTTCACTTTGATATTTGAAACCCTTTAATATTGACGGTCTATACCCGGTCGAAGCCACGATGGAAAACCACTGCTTCTGCTGTGATTAGCTGTGACGACTGGTTTGGCTTTGTGTTAAAGGAAACCGGAATTGGTTTATAAAAACATGGTCCTTTTTTAAAGGCAGTTTAATTTAAAATAATTATTATGTTTCCGGAACACTAAACGTGAAATGTAAATTTTTTTTGACAAGATAAAGAGTTTAAATCGTGTAGGTCATTAACTAGTAGCTAAAAAGTAATAAAATCTTGTAAAAGTTTCTTATTAATAATTGAATTTCCCTAAACTGTGTACTTCATAAAATGTCCTATAGTAAAGTATAAAAGTCACCCAATACAAATCAAAATGTATTTTTTCCTTAAAAGTTTATATTTTTAAATTTTACAACTTAATATATTTATAAGCCTTTAAGTATTTCTTTTAAATTATACAAAACACGCTCTGCCTCTTATTAGCCGTATAAAATAAAATAGTCTTGTAATGGTATAAAAATAAGTATTATTAATAATATTACATTAAAGGAGGTAAAAACGAGATTATCAAGTGAATTGTACTCTCCGAACCATGTACTTACTAAAATATTAAAACAATTAGTTGATGTAGCTTTGGCCTGATTGTAAAAAGAACTTTGTGGAATAACACGAGTAGCTTTGGGCTCAATATTTCAGTAACCTGATAGAATTTCCAACAAAAGATACATGGAAAGAACACAGAATCTTGCATCAATTATGTAAATAAAATATTTGCGAAGTATATTTCAATTAAATTTCAATAAAAGCATATGACCTCAATTTCACGAAAAGACTTTGATTACGAACGTAGGTAGTAAATCCTTGGTACGTGATGGACGGTTAGGGGCCAAGATTTAATGGATATTTTCTATTCTGATTTTACTATATTGATTTTATTTGATTCCTTGAATTTAAAAATTGAATGGTAGAGTAGACTGGCAGAGAAGGTTCGATAGAGAAAGGGGACGATAGAGAGAGGGATCGAGAATTAGAGAGTGTAATAGGGTAAGAAAGAGTGAGAGAAATTCGTGGAAAGAGAAGAGGGACAATAAAGAGAGGGAGGGATAGGGAATATAAAGCCAGAGGACGATAGAGGGGCGTGAAAAGGCGAGAGGGTACAGTAAATAGTAGGTGCGATAGAAATAGGTTAGGATAGAGAGAGGAGAGCGTGAAGTCATGCTCTTCCTTACATGTCACTTCTCAGTTTAACATGTCACTGGTTGTTTAACGCCAGCACGAATCGAACCGTAAAATATAAATATGAGTATTTAATGAGTAGGAACAAACAAGCTCATCTGAAAAAAAAATTGCTCTAACAATTACATTGAACCGATTCTTATTTTATAGATCCTAAAACTGAAAAACTAGAGACTTGTTAAGGCTAGAAAAACGGTAAAAGATAAAGAATAACGCTTGGGGTGGAATTGGCGATGATGTGACACGAGGTGGCAAGTTGTTAGTGGAACAAATCGTCTGGAAAGGAAATAAAATCAGAAGAATTATTTATGAACAAGGTTCTGGTGGGAGCAATTTTCCTCTGAATGTAAGGCAAAGAGGCGTCACGTGTGAACATTATGACGCTGATCTTAGTGTCCCTTAGAGATGGAATATTTTATACATTGTTGTACGTTCATGACGGGCAGCGCTTCACTTCCGAACGGCGCTTTATGGAGGCATTTCTTAAAATTTCCTTAAAATGCTGCGCTCAACTGTTGATGTTTTAATTAATTATCAGCAGACAGTTTAACTCAATCCTTGAAACATTTCAACGCGCTTCGTATAGTTTTCATCCCGCCTCGACTAAACTACTAAAGAACGGATGTAGTGGTAATTTACACAAATTTAATGATCCAAACTACAGGGTGCTCCAAATAGAATGGTGTGATTTTGGAGGAACGATACTGAAAGACGACACGGTTCAAGATTATTTAAGGAATTTAAACATTAATTTGAAATTTAAATAAGTACAGTAGGTATTGTTTACAGTTTTCCAAGGGGCAAAATGCGTAGAGCAGATGCGCAATGTTAGGCTGTGTTGGATAGGCTCTAATGATTCCTGATTTGACACCTTTGGACCTTTTTTAGGGTGTTACGTACAGAACATTGTGTGTGCTAATAACGTCAGCGATTTGATACATCTGCATCAGCGAAATTTCGACAGTAATCACGACTGTAACACTAGATATGCTATAAAACATTTGGCGAAAAATAAAATACCGTTTTAATGTTTTCGGATTAAGAGATGTAGCTCACATTGATACATATCAAGATATGAGTAAACATTTTGTTTCTTTCTATTTCAATCATTCAGTTATCTTGAGCAGTCTCTAAGTAACGCTCGTTCAAAATATCGCCATTTTGTTTCATCACTCTCTATTTACGGTATCTTTAAAAGTAGTGAGGGTCATAGTTTTTGCGAATTTATTTCCTACGCGCGTTCAAAGTAAGACATTAGAAGATGTTAGGATCTATGACAGGTGGAATACGAAAGAAAATCTCCTAACGTTAAATATGGTTCTAGGTTAATGCTTACAGCTGTTTTAGACTCTACTTCTAAGTAATTCAGAGGTCATGTTTACATAATTTACACACGAAACTTTCTATATTTATTTAATTTATATGAAAACGTAAAATTTCTAACAACAAGTGCTTTTTGTCCTGGCAGATTATGTCACTTTCTTTATTCTACTTTAGCGGTAAGTTAAAGTGATTATTTCTATCAATATACATTTCCAACCTAGAATTACTTTGTTTTAAAATAATTGGTAATGTGAATAATTATTAGGCCTATAAAACGCGGTAGCATCGAGTAGATATAACGATTGCAAACTCTTTGCTTCAGAAGCTGTTGAGATACACCTTGCTAATGATGTTATCTGTGCTAGCGAAAAGTAAAATCATAGATTGTCTCTGTTTTTATTTTCATATCTAAGAGTCTGTAGTTGTTAAATTTGTAATTTTAACCTTTGATATTATTACACTAATAAATTTGAAACTTATAAATTTATAATTATAATATTTTAAATGTAAAGATACAATAATATAGGTTTTATTTTGCTAAGATATTGTATTTTATAAGCTTTAACATTAATAAAGCTCGTTACAACTATATTACTTCTTAAAAATAAGCTGGAATATGCACGACAATTCAAGTTCTGTCCAAGCCTAATAATAAATTTACTAAACACTTAATAGTTTATAACCATATTGGTATAGCTTGATAATATATTTGAATAATAAAATTAGTAATAAAGGCCGACATTTAATTTGTTTCAATAAAACGCTTTTTCCTAATGCAGTAGAACTACACGTGACTGTGTCCGTCTTAATAAAAGTTCCATACAAAGCAAAATTTTCTCAAATGCTAAAATACAAATAAAACACAGATAACTGTAGAAGGTTATTTATCAAGTAATATAAACAAGAATTGTTGAAAGTCAATACCTACTGAGGACAACAGAGACAAATTTTATGTTAGTTACTATTTATTTTATAATTAAATTAAATGTAAATATGTATACTATATACATATGACTGAATTGCAACATTAAGTGGTAAAATTGAAATAAGAGATATTTTATAACGATTTCTTTAAGCGTTTCAAAACCCTTACGTTTAAACTAAAAAAGTAATTTATGTTCAGGAAGAGATAATTTCTCTGTAAGGGAGAAATAAATACCCCTACGACATGGCCATAGTCTTAAACACACGTTTCCGATCCTATCTCAAACGGTTGAACGATTTAATGCTTACGATAAGCTCGCGTTATCACCACGGAGGGTGCTCTGTGCCTCACGTGATTGCCACTCTCACCCTTGAAGGGGGTTTCAGTTATAAACATAGTGTACGTACTGTTTCCCCCCAAAACATTACTAAATGAATAAATCGTTCAATATTATTAGATAGTTAGGAATTGTTTTAAGAATTATTGTAAAGAATTTATATTTTAATGCAGTTTGACAACATTTTTAGTCACATAGATGAAGACGTCACAGATCAATTGAAACTACAAAGAAAAACAAATGTTCTTTTCAAATTTTGCGAGAGGTTAGTTGGTGAAAACTATTTGAACCAACAAATAACTAAAATTTAAAAAAAAATTATTAAAGAAAGTTAGTTTTGAATAGATTAATTATTATTTCAATGAAGGGCATATCCAAGAGGCATATCGCTCTTGACTCCATTTTCTTCAACTTAGTTTCATGTCGTGTTTTGTTAGTATTGTACTGATGTCATAGCTGGGAGCGACATTTCTGGCAAATGTCACAGATAAAAAAACTGCATCCAATCTGTCCTCACAGTTCTGACAAGTTATTTGTGTGAGAACTTCTCCTCTGACACAGAAATCATTGCTTGGAAGTAGAGCTTCAAATCTAATAGCACATAAATCACCTATAGGCATTAGTTGCAAATACCTGTAGTCTTACAAATTAATTTTATTTAACCTGAAAATGATAAATAAAATTACTTCAATAATATGCAAATTATTACTGACAAACAATGACTGAAGGTAGAACCTTTCAATGGTCCTAATGAACGATTCACCAACAAAGTTTAGGGTTTTGAAATGTTTGAAAGTTTAGGGTTCAGTGTTTCTCTAATAGAAACTTTCATTAAAATCAACATCTGGCTAAGCATACGCCCTAGCTTTATTCCATTGGCAGAGAAATTATACCATTTGTGTTAGTTTGTCATTATTATATTTTGTATTAACACGAACGCCACCAAAATATAAAATATTAGGTGCAAAAATGGAATATTAGAAAAAAATAAATACATTAGTATGTAGACTGGGTTTTAATTAATTTCTCGCTAAAATTGGTAATTTCTTTTAATTGGGTGATATTTAAACCAATAAAATATACAATATATATATATATATATATATATATATATATATATATATATATATATATATATATATATAGGCTAAATTTATATATGTATGATGAATAGTTATAATCTAGGTTATAACCAGATTATCTCCGTGAAGGAATACGTATCAGCATATATACATATATACATATACATATATATATATATATCAATTTGTATTCTTGTGTATTAATTAAGAAATAAGTCAAAATTCAAATAAAAGAATTATTATTGAATTTACAATTCAAAGCTTTTCGTTAGCAAACAGTATCAACTTCATCGTACCAAGAGTCTACTACAACCCCCGGTCAGTGATGCCCGATGATGGAAACAAGACCAGTCTTTGAAAGTTAACTCGCTTAAATATGAAGTAAGATTCTTGTTTAAGTACATATAGTGAAAGTGATATATATATATATATATATATATATATATATATATATATATATATTTATATATGTGTGTGTGTGTGTGTGTGTGTGTGTGTGTGTGTGTGTGTGTGTGTGTGTGTGTGTGTGTGTGTGTGTGTGTGTGAGTGTGTGTGTGTGTGTGTGTGTGTGTGTGTGTGTTTATTTTATTTGTGCCCTATTTAGAATCTAAAAAATATCGAGTCCAATTTTACACATCTTTGTAAATAATAAAAATAAAGTGCAATGACAAAATGAATCTGACGTATTATATAGTAGGATTGTATACAGTCTTATCCAGGGTTCCAAAAAAACTGGAATATACAATAATTAAGGTGTCACTTCATATATTTATATATTTCCTGGTGCCATTCTTCATAGTTCTGACTATATAAGTTAAATTATATACTGAAAAAACAACACTAGAAATATATTGGCAAAAATAAAATTATGAATGAGGCCTAAAGTATATCCGTTGTTCACAGAGGCCAAAAATATAGTAAAATATAGCGAAAGTAATATATAGCGTTTTTACATAGCGTTAAAGTCTTTATTCAGGGTAATTTATTGTTTAACGTAGAACTTGTAACAGTGAGAACGAAGGAAACGTTTATTTGCATATAGTATCCATAACTCTTCTTTGGGGAGATAAGGGTGCGACAAATTTCACACTGATATCAGATTCATTAGAGGAGGCCATTTTCGTAAGTTTCTTTTTGTGTGTCCCTTGTTTCTAGGAAACTGTTTAAGCATCAATTATTTTGTTTAAATTTCATTGATAACTGATCGATTACGTCATAAAACAAAATTTTAAAAAGTAAATTGATTTTGAAAACTGTCAACAGAATTTCACTGATTTATTTATCATATATTTGTGGTTGGAAAAATACCTTAATATATAAAATAAAAAGACCGGTTTACAGCCATAGGAAAATATTTCTCAAGTATGCTCGCTTACCTAGAGTAGACATTTCTCTATCGTAATGGAGAGAGATATTTACGTTCTACTCAGTTGTTATTATGTAACTGGGAAATTCTTTATTTAGAAGTAGATTTTAATATGATGGATAATTTTATATCATCAATATGAACTAAAGGAAGAAAACGTTACAGGAAACTAAAGCGATGAGGGAGCACTACGATTTATCCGTCCATTATTGCCGTAGGTACTCATTTGCATTAATGAAAAACCATTTGGTGGCTGAAACAACATAGAGACATTTTTTTGCTATGTCGGAATACGAACGCAGAGGGTAGTGTAGTACCCTACTCACTAGACCCACAGCCGTATCTGAGCGTAAAACATCGAAAGTATTAACAATATAATTAAATATATTCCCATCCATTTTAAGACATCGATATTAAATAACTGTAAAATTCAGACTATAATTACTTAATTACTAAACAAACTATACTGTTTAATCCTCAACTCACGAAGGAAACATTAACTCTGGGTACTGCAATATGACCTAATCCTTACATTGTCTCTCGCAGTAGAGATTATGACGAGTGGGTAGGCCATGTGCTATGGGTAAGCTTATTCCAAGATACGGTGATTATACGAGGTTATGCAGGATTATGGTTAATACAGTAATGTAGAAACGAAATCACCTAGACAATACGCTTTGAGCAGCGGAACAATTGGCTTCTAAGTGACATTATTGGTTACCAGTTACCAGGAAATTTCCACTGCAATCTCTCTTTGAAATGTTCCCAAACAATGATCACAGATAAAATAAAAGCGTAAAAGAGAATTAGTTGCTTATGTACCATTTTACTGGATTGTTGGACCGTGTTTCTTTTTTTGTTGCTTGAAAAGCAAAAGTCAAAAGTGGCCTACTCACAATACATTTACTAAATCCATTTTTTATTTGTTTTTGATGAGAATGTAAATAATGTATTTATATTGTACATTTATATAATGGATTTAAGTATATTTTATGCATGCTTTGGTTCACTAAGGTTAGGTTAAGTTATAATATGGTTTGGGTTAGGTTAGTGTTTAAGATAAGACAATGAATTGTCTAACGGCGCAGTGTTTAGTCTGTAGGTTAAAAATCAAGTTAAAAAAAGATTTTATAACAGTGATAAATTACTTTATGTAAGTAATTTATGTACAACGCAATAGTCTTGAGTATATAGGTTCTATATAAGGCTCTGTATGTTGTACTATATAGCGTTAACTACACACACACACACACACACACACACACACACACACACACACACACACACACACACACACACGCACGCACGCACGCACGCACGCACGCACGCACGCACGCACGCACGCACGCACGCACGCACGCACGCACACACACACACACACACACACACACACACACACACACACACACACACACACACACACACACACACACACACACACACACACACATACATATATATATATATATATATGTAGTATATGTGGTATATATGTAGTAAATTTCCCACAATTATTACTGTAATTCACTGTACAGACATACACACTTCCACACAAGGTCACACAAACTCTCTCTCTCTCACACACACACACACACACACACACACACACACACACACACACACACACACACACACACACACACACACACACACACACACACACACACACACATACACACACACACACACACACACACACACACACACACACACACACACACACACACATATATATAAATATATATATATATATATGACGAAAAGCGTCGATAATAGTTAATATGACGAGGAAGGGAAACAGAAATCAATGGATCTCAACATATGTGTAACAGATGTTTTCTCTGTATGAGAGAAACGGGAACATATAAAGCTTTGCTTCTCTGGAGTAAGGACTTGTAAAAACATCGGTAAATTAAAATAAATTTATAATCTGTGTAAGTAGATGTACAGGAATGGTAATGGAGCTGTGTAACTGCAGCAGAGCCGACGTTAAGACTTTCCACCAGCTACTAAAACATAAATGGCGAATAACAAAAGCGGGAATAGACGAAGAAACATTCTTTTGCGAATTCTTAATTAGATTTGCAGGCGCTAAATAATTTTTAAACAAAAATGTCTTTTGGGTCTCAGAGGATGAATTTAATTAAAACATATTTTTTATTTGTGCAGTAACTAAATTATATAAGATCTTCTAATACTGTTTTAAATATTCTATGCTCTGGTTTACACACGCACGATCACACATTCCCAAACACACGCGCACGTGTGTGTATTCCCATACCCAGTCATATCACCAGAAAATAATACAATAATGACTACATAACAACTTTTTATACGAAACATGACTTACAAACGTGTAGTGCATGGTATCATGTGAGCAAAGCATTTACAAAACAATAAAAAATATAATTATTGATAGTTATAGATTATAATAAAAACCGATTTGAAGATGTGGAAATCAAAACAAACCAAAAACCACCCCAAAGATGAACCTCTATCGTAAAACATTGGAACTAAGGTACCTCATCAACCTTATAAAACATTTATGAATATATACAGAGGATTAAAGAGAATCGGATGTCATAACAGATCCTAATCGATCATCTACGGCTACGTGTATTTTATCGTAAACAACGTTTGTCATAATAACTGCAACGGACATTTTAATTTGTAAAACTATAAGGCCAACCTTCTAGTTATAGCTGCGTTCGTCTGTCAAACAACGTCAGAGATTATGGAATGTAAAAAAATCGGTCATAACCTCTAATGTTTTTTTCCTAATATTTTTGCCTTTCAGAAGCGGAAGACGGGAAAAGTGTAATCTGAATCGCGTCAAAAAACTGTTTTAAAAACTTCTTTTTGACTTCGTCTTTTTCTTCTGCTTTGGAGAATGTATATTTGTATTCCAATCGCTATAAACACATCACTAAAATTAACCTTATGATTGGTCGCATATTCATTTTTACTGATGTTCCGTCTGTAGATAGTACTTGAATTACATAACCTTACTTTATCTATCCTAAGTGGATATTTTGTTCAGTTATATTTGAATAGGATAATACTATGCGCTATTTTCTCATATTTCAAGTAAGTGTGAAAAAATAACCTCACTTTCCAGACACACAGAAATATTTTACACTCAATATTTCTTCACAAAATAGAAAACTTTGCTATAATGTTGCAAAACGTAGCTAGAGTAACAACATAGCTACAAAGTATCGCGTCAGGAGGGATTTGAATAGAAAAATCAATAAGAAAATTTTTTAATCCTAATACTCAAGTTGCGTGGGTTACTAAATATTTATTCGACGACCAATCAAAATAAAAATTTTAATCATATGGCAAAACAATTTGACGAAAATATAATATCTTCTCCTCTAAGTAAAAAGAAAAGAGGAAAGCGAAGAAAATAATGGCGAGAAGGTCTGGCATGGAAGAGCGAAGCAATCAGAACGACTTATGAATTAGAGGTGAATAAGAGTTGGGGCGTGTGAAGGTGGGCATTTAAGAAATTTGGATATTGGAGGATGGTAGGTTCAGAGAGAGTATCAGAGGACGGTGGGTTCGGAGATAAATAGGTATCGAAGGATAGTAGGATCAGAGAAGAGTGGGTATGGGAGGAATTTTATCGGAGGATAGTGAGTTTAGTGTAAAGGGTGTATCGGGGAATGGTGGGTTCAGTGAAAGGTGGGTACGAAAGGAAGGTGAGTATCAAAGGAGGTTGGATATTGTAGAATGGTGGATACCGGAGGAAGTTAGTTATCAGGAAGTAGGGTATCGGAAAAAAATGAATTCAGGGAAATATAATTATAAGAGAAATGTTGATATCAGAGAAAAATAGATAATGGAGCAAGTTGGATATAAAGGAAAGGGAGTATCAAAGGAAGGAGTGTTGCATCAAAGGAGGAAGTGTTGTATCAAAGGAGGAAGTGTTGTATCGGAGAAAGATAGATAATGGCGCAAGTTTGATATAAAGGAAAGGGAGTATCAAAGGAAGGAGTGTTGTATCAAAGGAGGAAGTGTTGTATCAAAGGAGGAAGTGTTGTATCAAAGGAGGAAGTGTTGTATCGGAGAAAGATAGATAATGGAGCAAGTTTGATATAAAGGTAAGGGAGTATCAAAGGAAGGAGTGTTGTATCAAAGGAGGAAGTGTTGTATCAAAGGAGGAAGTGTTGTATCAAAGGAGGAAGTGTTGTATCGGAGAAAGATAGATAATGGAGCAAGTTTGATATAAAGGAAAGGGAGTATCAAAGGAAGGAGTGTTGTATCAAAGGAGGAAGTGTTGTATCAAAGGAGGAAGTGTTGTATCAAAGGAGGAAGTGTTGTATCGGAGAAAGATAGATAATGGAGCAAGTTTGATATAAAGGAAAGGGAGTATCAAAGGAAGGAGTGTTGCATCAAAGGAGGAAGTGTTGTATCAAAGGAGGAAGTGTTGTATCGGAGAAAGATAGATAATGGAGCAAGTTTGATATAAAGGAAAGGGAGTATCAAAGGAAGGAGTGTTGCATCAAAGGAGGAAGTGTTGTATCAAAGGAGGAAGTGTTGTATCGGAGAAAGATAGATAATGGAGCAAGTTTGATATAAAGGAAAGGGAGTATAAAAGGAAGGAATGTTGTATCAAAGGAGGAAGTGTTGTATCAAAGGAGGAAGTGTTGTATCGGAGAAAGATAGATAATGGAGCAAGTTGGACATAAAGGAAAGGGAGTATCAAAGGAAGGAGTGTTGCATCAAAGGAGGAAGTGTTGTATCAAAGGAGGAAGTGTTGTATCAAAGGAGGAAGTGTTGTATCGGAGAAAGATAGATAATGGAGCAAGTTTGATATAAAGGAAAGGGAGTATCAAAGGAAGGAGTGTTGTATCAAAGGAGGAAGTGTTGTATCAAAGGAGGAAGTGTTGTATCGGAGAAAGATAGATAATGGAGCAAGTTTGATATAAAGGAAAGGGAGTATCAAAGGAAGGAGTGTTGCATCAAAGGAGGAAGTGTTGTATCAAAGGAGGAAGTGTTGTATCGGAGAAAGATAGATAATGGAGCAAGTTTGATATAAAGGAAAGGGAGTATCAAAGGAAGGAGTGTTGTATCAAAGGAGGAAGTGTTGTATTAAAGGAGGAAGTGTTGTATCGGAGAAAGATAGATAATGGAGCAAGTTTGATATAAAGGAAAGGGAGTATCAAAGGAAGGAGTGTTGCATCAAAGGAGGAAGTGTTGTATCAAAGGAGGAAGTGTTGTATCGGAGAAAGATAGATAATGGAGCAAGTTTGATATAAAGGAAATGGAGTATCAAAGGAAGGAGCGTTGTATCAAAGGAGGAAGTGTTGTATCAAAGGAGGAAGTGTTGTATCAAAGGAGGAAGTGTTGTATCGGAGAAAGATAGATAATGGAGCAAGTTTGATATAAAGGAAAGGGAGTATCAAAGGAAGGAGTGTTGCATCAAAGGAGGAAGTGTTGTATCAAAGGAGGAAGTGTTGTATCAAAGGAGGAAGTGTTGTATCGGAGAAAGATAGATAATGGAGCAAGTTTGATATAAAGGAAAGGGAGTATCAAATTAAGGAATGTTGTATCAAAGGAGGAAGTGTTGTATCAAAGGAGGAAGTGTTGTATCGGAGAAAGATAGATAATGGAGCAAGTTTGATATAAAGGAAAGGGAGTATCAAAGGAAGTTTGTGTTGTATAAAAGGAGGAAGTGTTGTATCAAAGGAGGAAGTGTTGTATCGGAGAAAGATAGATAATGGAGCAAGTTTGATATAAAGGAAAGGGAGTATCAAAGGAAGGAGTGTTGTATCAAAGGAGGAAGTGTTGTATCAAAGGAGGAAGTGTTGTATCGGAGAAAGATAGATAATGGAGCAAGTTTGATATAAAGGAAAGGGAGTATCAAAGGAAGGAGTGTTGCATCAAAGGAGGAAGTGTTGTATAAAAGGAGGAAGTGTTGTATCAAAGGAGGAAGTGTTGTATCGGAGAAAGATAGATAATGGAGCAAGTTTGATATAAAGGAAAGGGAGTATCAAAGGAAGGAGTGTTGCATCAAAGGAGGAAGTGTTGTATCAAAGGAGGAAGTGTTGTATCAAAGGAGGAAGTGTTGTATCGGAGAAAGATAGATAATGGAGCAAGTTTGATATAAAGGAAAGGGAGTATCAAAGGAAGGAATGTTGTATCAAAGGAGGAAGTGTTGTATCAAAGGAGGAAGTGTTGTATCGGAGAAAGATAGATAATGGAGCAAGTTTGATATAAAGGAAAGGGAGTATCAAAGGAAGGAGTGTTGCATCAAAGGAGGAAGTGTTGTATCAAAGGAGGAAGTGTTGTATCGGAGAAAGATAGATAATGGAGCAAGTTTGATATAAAGGAAAGGGAGTATCAAAGGAAGGAATGTTGTATCAAAGGAGGAAGTGTTGTCTCGGAGAAAGATAGATAATGGAGCAAGTTTGATATAAAGGATAGGGAGTATCAAAGGAAGGAGTGTTGCATCAAAGGAGGAAGTGTTGTATCAAAGGAGGAAGTGTTGTATCAAAGGAGGAAGTGTTGTATCGGAGAAAGATAGATAATGGAGCAAGTTTGATATAAAGGAAAGGGAGTATCAAAGGAAGGAATGTTGTATCAAAGGAGGAAGTGTTGTATCAAAGGAGGAAGTGTTGTATCGGAGAAAGATAGATAATGGAGCAAGTTTGATATAAAGGAAAGGGAGTATCAAAGGAAGGAGTGTTGCATCAAAGGAGGAAGTGTTGTATCAAAGGAGGAAGTGTTGTATCAAAGGAGGAAGTGTTGTATCGGAGAAAGATAGATAATGGAGCAAGATTGATATAAAGGAAAGGGAGTATCAAAGGAAAGAATGTTGTATCAAAGGAGGAAGTGTTGTATCGGAGAAAGATAGATAATGGAGAAAGTTTGATATAAAGGAAAGGGAGTATCAAAGGAAGGAGTGTTGCATCAAAGGAGGAAGTGTTGTATCAAAGGAGGAAGTGTTGTATCGGAGAAAGGTAGATAATGGAGCAAGTTTGATATAAAGGAAAGGGAGTATCAAAGGAAGGAATGTTGTATCAAAGGAGGAAGTGTTGTCTCGGAGAAAGATAGATAATGGAGCAAGTTGGACATAAAGGAAAGGGAGTATCAAAGGAAGGAGTGTTGCATCAAAGGAGGAAGTGTTGTATCAAAGGAGGAAGTGTTGTATCGGAGAAAGATAGATAATGGAGCAAGTTTGATATAAAGGAAAGGGAGTATCAAAGGAAGGAGTGTTGCATCAAAGGAGGAAGTGTTGTATCAAAGGAGGAAGTGTTGTATCGGAGAAAGATAGATAATGGAGCAAGTTTGATATAAAGGAAAGGGAGTATAAAAGGAAGGAATGTTGTATCAAAGGAGGAAGTGTTGTATCAAAGGAGGAAGTGTTGTATCGGAGAAAGATAGATAATGGAGCAAGTTGGACATAAAGGAAAGGGAGTATCAAAGGAAGGAGTGTTGCATCAAAGGAGGAAGTGTTGTATCAAAGGAGGAAGTGTTGTATCGGAGAAAGATAGATAATGGAGCAAGTTTGATATAAAGGAAAGGGAGTATCAAAGGAAGGAGTGTTGCATCAAAGGAGGAAGTGTTGTATCAAAGGAGGAAGTGTTGTATCGGAGAAAGATAGATAATGGAGCAAGTTTGATATAAAGGAAAGGGAGTATCAAAGGAAGGAATGTTGTATCAAAGGAGGAAGTGTTGTCTCGGAGAAAGATAGATAATGCAGCAAGCTGGACATAAAGGAAAGGGAGTATCAAAGGAAGGAGTGTTGTATCAAAGGAGGAAGTGTTGTATCGGAGAAAGATAGATAATGGAGCAAGTTTGATATAAAGGAAAGGGAGTATCAAAGGAAGGAATGTTGTATCAAAGGAGGAAGTGTTGTCTCGGAGAAAGATAGATAATGCAGCAAGCTGGACATAAAGGAAAGGGAGTATCAAAGGAAGGAGTGTTGTATCAAAGGAGGAAGTGTTGTATCGGAGAAAGATAGATAATGGAGCAAGTTTGATATAAAGGAAAGGGAGTATCAAAGGAAGGAATGTTGTATCAAAGGAGGAAGTGTTGTATCGGAGAAAGATAGATAATGGAGCAAGTTTGATATAAAGGAAAGGGAGTATCAAAGGAAGGAGTGTTGCATCAAAGGAGGAAGTGTTGTATCAAAGGAGGAAGTGTTGTATCGGAGAAAGATAGATAATGGAGCAAGTTTGATATAAAGGAAAGGGAGTATCAAAGGAAGGAATGTTGTATCAAAGGAGGAAGTGTTGTATCGGAGAAAGATAGATAATGGAGCAAGTTGGACATAAAGGAAAGGGAGTATCAAAGGAAGGAGTGTTGCATCAAAGGAGGAAGTGTTGTATCAAAGGAGGAAGTGTTGTATCGGAGAAAGATAGATAATGGAGCAAGTTTGATATAAAGGAAAGGGAGTATCAAAGGAAGGAGTGTTGCATCAAAGGAGGAAGTGTTGTATCAAAGGAGGAAGTGTTGTATCGGAGAAAGATAGATAATGGAGCAAGTTTGATATAAAGGAAAGGGAGTATCAAAGGAAGTAATGTTGTATCAAAGGAGGAAGTGTTGTCTCGGAGAAAGATAGATAATGCAGCAAGCTGGACATAAAGGAAAGGGAGTATCAAAGGAAGGAGTGTTGTATCAAAGGAGGAAGTGTTGTATCGGAGAAAGATAGATAATGGAGCAAGTTTGATATAAAGGAAAGGGAGTATCAAAGGAAGGAATGTTGTATCAAAGGAGGAAGTGTTGTATCGGAGAAAGATAGATAATGCAGCAAGCTGGACATAAAGGAAAGGGAGTATCAAAGGAAGGAGTGTTGTATCAAAGGAGGAAGTGTTGTATCGGAGAAAGATAGATAATGCAGCAAGCTGGACATAAAGGAAAGGGAGTATCAAAGGAAGGAGAGTTGTATCAAAGGAGGAAGTGTTGTATCAAAGGAGGAAGTGTTGTATCGGAGAAAAATAGATAATGGAGGAAGTTTGATATAAAGGAAAGGGAGTATCAAAGGAAGGAGTGTTGCATCAAAGGAGGAAGTGTTGTATCGGAGAAAGATAGATAATGCAGCAAGTTTGATATAAAGGAAAGGGAGTATCAAAGGAAGGAGTGTTGTATCAAAGGAGGAAGTGTTGTATCGGAGAAAGATAGATAATGCAGCAAGCTGGACATAAAGGAAAGGGAGTATCAAAGGAAGGAGTGTTGTATCAAAGGAGGAAGTGTTGTATCGTTGAAAGTTAGATAATGGAGGAAGTTTGATATAAAGGAAAGGGAGTATCAAAGGAAGGAATGTTGTATCAAAGGAGGAAGTGTTGTCTCGGAGAAAGATAGATAATGCAGCAAGCTGGATATAAAGGAAAGGGAGTATCAAAGGAAGGAGTGTTGTATCAAAGGAGGAAGTGTTGTATCGGAGAAAGATAGATAATGCAGCAAGCTGGACATAAAGGAAAGGGAGTATCAAAGGAAGGATTGTTGTATCAAAGGAGGAAGTGTTGTATCAAAGGAGGAAGTGTTGTATCGGAGAAAAATAGATAATGGAGGAAGTTTGATATAAAGGAAAGGGAGTATCAAAGGAAGGAGTGTTGCATCAAAGGAGGAAGTGTTGTATCGGAGAAAGATAGATAATGCAGCAAGTTTGATATAAAGGAAAGGGAGTATCAAAGGAAGGAGTGTTGTATCAAAGGAGGAAGTGTTGTATCGGAGAAAGATAGATAATGGAGCAAGTTTGATATAAAGGAAAGGGAGTATCAAAGGAAGGAGTGTTGCTTCAAAGGAGGAAGTGTTGTATCGGAGAAAGATAGATAATGCAGCAAGTTTGATATAAAGGAAAGGGAGTATCAAAGGAAGGAGTGTTGTATCAAAGGAGGAAGTGTTGTATCGGAGAAAGATAGATAATGCAGCAAGTTTGATATAAAGGAAAGGGAGTATCAAAGGAAGGAGTGTTGTATCAAAGAAGGAAGTGTTGTATCGGAGAAAGATAGATAATGCAGCAAGCTGGACATAAAGGAAAGGGAGTATCAAAGGAAGGAGTGTTGTATCAAAGGAGGAAGTGTTGTATCGGAGAAAGATAGATAATGGAGCAAGTTTGATATAAAGGAAAGGGAGTATCAAAGGAAGGAGTGTTGCATCAAAGGAGGAAGTGTTGTATCGGAGAAAGATAGATAATGCAGCAAGTTTGATATAAAGGAAAGGGAGTATCAAAGGAAGGAGTGTTGTAACAAAGGAGGAAGTGTTGTATCGGAGAAAGATAGATAATGCAGCAAGTTTGATATAAAGGAAAGGGAGTATCAAAGGAAGGAGTGTTGTATCAAAGGAGGAAGTGTTGTATCGGAGAAAGATGGATTCAGAGAAAAAGGAATATCGGTTGACTGTGAAATTTGGATAATGGAGAAACGTTTGTGTCGAAAGTAAGTGGTAGTTTTATAAAGCGATTAATATGTGAAGTGATAAATTACAAAATAAAGAAATACTCCAAGTCACCAGATATAAGTATATTTCGGATATCAACGATACGTGGGATTATAGATAAATGTCTTTAAATATAATTTAAAAGTTTGTCGTATCTATTTGGCAATAGAGAAACAACAATCGTAACGTAAGTGGTAACAGTTCTACAGTTTTCGCAATTGTACATCTACAGCCATGATCACCTTTGCCCATTATAGACACTTATACATATTGATCATTTGACCTGGAATTAGGTTTGAATACGTTTGGAATGGCAGTGAAGTGTCTTTCTATTGAGCGTCGCAGAGCGATAAAAGAGGCGGAGGGACGTTTATTTGCCGGCGACGTCGTATCGTCTTTGCGATAAGCATTGGTTATGTTACCAACTCTTCAACAAAATGGCGTCTCGTGAATACGTTATTGCAACTTTGTCGGTGTTTATTTGAAATAAAGAGCACCAAGAACGTTCATAGGGTGAACATGTACATCTAAACATGAGGAGACAGCTGTTCTTGTAAACAGTATGTTTCTTGCTACAGGCATTGTAATATATTCAGTTTTTAAATATATTTGTAGTCACTTAATAAAATCAAATAATATATTATTATTATTTCTTTTGTTTTTTCTTAAATATTTAAGTTTGAAGTTTATTAACGTTGATTGTTATAAAATTTCATAATTATAAAAATATTATTTTAAATTTAATAAACGTCATTAATACAAAAAAATTGATTTCACAAAATACAACTCTCCGCTTTTTTCTAAAACCCCTAATTAAAAAAAATCTTATTTACGTATGTATTGTGTACATGATGACATTTGTATTGTGCCTTTACATTAAAATCAATTAAAACTATAGTACACACTCCCACATTTGCAGCCTTCGAGGTATCCGGTAACCAGTGTTCTGATGCTGTGAGGATGGTCGACTGACCTGGATGCGATCAATATTAATTTTAGGAATCAATCGTGCTATATAAGTAATTAGTAAACATAGACCTATTAGAAAATAAGTGTTAAACCGTGCACAGTGAAAAAGGAAGGACTGAATCTATCGAAAGTATGCTAGAAAAAAACTTCAGGAAGCTTTTTTGGTAAATTACAATAAATGTAAATATTTATAAATATATATTTAATACGCAATACATATATGTGTTTGAAGATTGCTTCATTAATTACAAAATAGGCAAGTCCAAATACATTATTAATAAGCTTTAAACATAGTTTTGCCGAAAGTTATGCAGAAAAAACTAATGATAAATGCTTTCGATTAGAATTAACTACAGCAACGCATTTGTTTATCCGGGTTCAACGCATTTCTACCAGAGGCAATGTTACCATAGGCGGACACTACATAGAATTGATTTACAGCCATCATAATAGTCAAGTTTAGAGCTTTACAGTCTTGAAATAGAGAACAATTCTTTAATATCTGAATTCTTTTATTTGTATAAAAAAATTTCAATGCGTTGACAAAGATTTTACATTTACAAGTTCGACATTAAAACAGTGCAAGTAAATAGGAGTAAGTTGGGTTATATATTTGCAGGTGGGAAAAGTCATTAAACAATGAAAAGGAATTGTTTCATTGTTTCAACGCAAACACAATAAAAGGTTTGAAGCTGGAATAAAGTTTGTTGCACACTAAAATACCTTTACGCTCTGCACTGCATTCTTACAAGACGTATTATTTATTGCTTTTGTTTTCATATTGTAAAATGCCATATTGTTCAATAGTAAAAAAGTTTGCCTAAAACAATAAATTTCTTTTAACTGAAAATTATATACAGTGTTTATGTGAGTTCTGAGCCCATGAATTGCGAATTTATGGCCTCGTAAACTTCCTTTCAGCGGTATGAGGTCTCTTAACACACTATAACACGGAGACTTGTCCCTGTAGATGTGACTTCTACGTCCGAAACCTGGAACCTTCCAGCTCTTTAACGACACAAAATATCTCTTGGTTTAAAAAAGGTGTGAATAAAATGCATCTAAAGTTCATGTAAGGTAAAAATCTTGAAGAGAAAATTCATGAAGAGAAGACAAAAAGCAGCTCTTGTGGTGAACGGACGGTTTTTTCCAAAGACCCAGGACGAGGACTCCAAGATGCTTCTCCTGGCTAAGCCGAAAAAATCTAGCCCAAGATGGAAGTGGAGATGGTCTGTCTTCAATCGTCCTCGAATTTGAATCTATAGTGTTTACAATGTTATAAATTATAAGCAGTATTAAAGGCGGCCCTAAAATTGATCATTAGCGACTGCTACAAGATTCCAGTTTCCAAGAAAACCATGAGAGAAGAGAAGCAACCACAGTGAAAGTTTTTGTAGCAAGTCTGAATTTTAATAACCTATTAATCATTTATTAAATTGAGTAAATTTTGTATAATTATAAATTTCTTTATACAAATTTATTAACGGGTTGATTATTCATAGGTGAGAAAATATATAAGCAAATGACTTTCTTTTAAACAAAATAAAAATTGGTGGTATTTAATACAAATTATTCAAATATAAAATGGTAGTTCAAAATCTCAAGATTAAACTTACATCAAGTTATAACAAGTTACAAGTTACAGTTTAACAATGTTAAGACAAGAAATATTTAAAGTAATTAGTAACATAATTTATTTAAATTCAACCAAAGTAATGGAATAAGACATTCAGAGAAAATAAATAATAAATGATTAATTATTTAAGTTCATATGATTTATTGTATGTCCATATAAATATATTTTCAGCCAGGATTAAATAACGGTGAAGATGAAAATCATGTAAATTTGGTTTGGAAATCCTTCAGATTTATGTTTGGGGGCACAAATATAAATTAAAAATAAAGTCATGAGGACGTAATTTGCCTTTTACTTCTTAAAATAATTTTATGGACATAAAACAAAATAAATTTGTATAAATTACTCTCATGTTGTATTTACATATGTATCTAAATTTAGGTGTGTAATTTTAAGTCTAAAAACCCACAATGTTCTCAAACTACTACAGATGCTCGAGAATTTTAAACAATAGTTTTAACAATAAAATTGATGAACCTTAAGCAGGAATTATATGAACAAATAACTGCTTCTAAAATTTATAAAAAATAGCAAACATTCAGTAAAATTAAAGTTATTTTATAAACGCATTTTGACGAGTAAATTTTAATTTTATATTTTATTTCAATTTAATTAAATCAAGGAAGAACACACAATGTTTAAAATTATTATAATTATTCTTCGGTAAATCAAATAAATAAATTTTCTGAAATTTTTTCAACCATCAACAAGTGTAGAAGTAAATAATTCAAATGAACTAGAAAAAAGATTCTTTAGGAGTATTCTTGCTATAGCAAAGTATTACAATAATTTTACAATTTAACAAAAATTAATAATGGATATATAGTTACATACATGAGAATGAATATTTTGGTTGGTTTTTAAATAAAGTCCAGGGATTTATCCACTGGCAAATCACGCTCGACACACTACATCTATCAGGATACGGTAAATCGGGTGGGGTCATTTTGACCGCGGTTGAACGGTGGCGTTTCTGTCCTACAGTAACCAACATCACCATGTAAAACGTATAGTTGTGTCACGTTTGATAGGGTGTTCGGGGGCATAAGAAAGGTGTGCGAATCAGGAAGAAAGAGGTTTGGCTGCGACAACACACACACGCACACTGTAAACAATCTTAAATTTAAGAGTTAGAATAAAAATTTAGAAAAAAAATAAAATTAGAATGTTTTTAATATAAACTGTTAAAAATAAATATTTATTCTATAACCAAATAATTAGCAAATATTAGCTGTAAAGTAAAGTCATATATAAAGGGGTAAGATTCTCTCATTCATAGAAAAATGCGGAAGCTAAACATTAATTTTCATACCGAAAGATATTTTTAAAAAAATGTTCAATCGTGACACGCCGATCATAGTGTTTTTGCGTTCGCAGATCTAAGGCTGAGCACCATAAAACTACCCCATCGGTCGGTTACGCGCCCCGTAATGGGAGGATGAGACAAGAACTTGCAACAATAGAACCAAACCCTTACGAGTTAAGCTGATTATGTTTGATTTAATCAGGCCATTTGCTGTTAGAAAAAGAGTAAACCTATAGTGTCTAGATAGCGCTACTAGTGCACAAGTGCTCATTGGCCCTGACCCGGGTGGAAAACAAATAACAAGTATTTATAGTCATATTTAAAGTTGTAGAATATTTCTAAACAATAAAGTATTTAATTACAATAATTTGAGCATAACTTAATACTGCCTATTTAACTGAAATATGTAATAAATAACGAACACAAATTCCACATTTAATTATGTACCTTTTCATATGGTTTTCAACGACGGACATCTTTTGTAACTATAAGTACACAAATTTTAAACTATTGCTAGTTATTGCTTTATAACTTATGTAGTTATACTCACTGAGGTGTTATTGAAAAATGACTGTCATTGAAAATTAAGTTATTTATTGTTAATTAATGATGGGTAGTATTTATTTAATTTTTACACCATAAATGTATAAAATAATTTTGTAATACATGTAACTGACATTTTTCATTTAAATATCGAAATCTTGTTGCTATTCATGACGAGCTGGTTGTTAATTCTTATTATACTTTTGCTATTACTTGCGACCAGACGTTTTGTTAACTAAAGTTGTTAAATTGTTAACTTACACTTGGAGGAAATGTTTTCGTCTTACGACTTCTTCAGCCTCCTATTTTTCATTTCATGATAATTAAAAGAAAATATTATAAAACTTGTCAAATATGTAAACTAGTGGTAACTCATTTAGTTTTATTTTACAAAAATTGTATTCCAATAATGATAAACATTACGATATGAGTACAAACTGTAAATAAGTGAAAACCGCAATTAAACAAAAAAAGGTGAATTAAACAGTTGAGGTTAAGATCTTTGAATGTAGTTGTTTCTGGAATCAATACAATTTGTGATAACAGACACTATATATTCTACAAAAACTGTTAAACTAAAGAAGTTACAAAATAAAGTATAAGGTATAATTAAATGTCCTTTTAAAAAAAATGTATAAAACAATTTTTTGTTAAAGGTATTTCTCCCAACTCAAAATACATAACAATATTCCACATATTATTATATCCACATATGTTACAATATTCCACATATTATATTTCTCCTCTAAATGGAGAAAAATCGTTTTGAAATGTTGTGAGACCACGTTATTGTAAATTTGTATGTACAGTTCTTTCAAAAACTCTTTCCACACGGATTTCAAAATGTCGATCTTGGCAACGTTAGTACGAGAAATTACCTATTTCATCAGAAACGTTTTATGGACTCCAAAAACGTGGCATTTTTAACGTATGTTGTGCAGGCTAGGATTACATGAACGGCAATGATATACACGATGAAGCGAAACCACTAAAAAATGCTTAGGAAGCGCCTTTTGAACGCATTGTATCTGTACCTCTATATACCAATCATATATCATGATATAAAACGCAAGATGAATGCAATTGATTTAAGTAATATCTAGAGGGTATACAATAAAATAACTAGTGACGCTATGATACCCAGAAAATGCTTTCACAATTGTGTAAGTGTGTGTGTGTCGTCGCGGCCAAACCTTGCACCCTCTCTCGGAGATTGCTCTCGAAACACACCCTACCAACAATGTGATCACCAATACGCGTTTCCGCGTATGCTTTACCTGGTAATAATGGACACTGTAATGACAAAACGCGCTAGTTCAACGGCGGGCAAATTATGATCCCACCCGTCTTACCATATCCTGGTACCTGTGGTATGTCGAGCGATATCTGTCAGTTGATAAATCCCTGGACTTTGTTTTAACAACCAACCAAAATGCTCATACTCATGTATGTGATAATATGTACCTTGTATGGTCTTGTTTAACTGTAAACTTATCTATTACTTTTCTATAAGAAAAATATTTGTTAAGAATATTTGTGCTAGTTTAATTGAATTATTTAATTTTACTGTTGTTGCTGGTTGGAAAAATATCAAAAATTTTATTTAGTTGATTTACCACAGCATAGTTATACAAATTTTAAACAATTTTTGTTTCAACTTGTTTTAAATTTATGAAAATTAAAATTTTTTTTCCAAAATATTATACAATTCTTACTTAAATTGCATTGAATTTTTGCTATTTATTTTATTATAAATAACCAATGGTTTGTAAAGTTCAGAAACGCTCATGCAAACTTTGCACAAAGTTCATCAATCAATTTGATAACCTATTTAAATGTTTCTAACATTTGTAGTCATTGTGAGAACATTTTGGTTTTTTAAAGTTAAAATTACACACATAAATGTACATAC
>JBAIZL010000361.1:1067500-1072500 GCA_036971475.1 Prosapia bicincta
AGAAATCTTCTTTTGCTTCTAAGGAGCCAACAGGCAGAACTCTTGACTTTTGCACCTGGGCTAGACAAAGTCAACGTGTTGGGTCTTCCCAAACACCACAAGGCCCAGGGTAGTTTGCAATAAAATTTCATTTTCCTCAGTAGTTCCGGTCGGGTTTAGTTGTAATAGATTCTTTCTAACCTCAATAAAATTTAACATAGTGATAGTGCTGTCAACAAATATAAAAACCTTGTCGGATGTAATTTTATGTCAAATTAATTGCTTTTACCTTTAAATTATTGCTGCAGTGAAATTTAATTTAGTTGTTTTTATACATTTCTATTTTTTTAATCACAAATTTTGTGGGTTTCTCGATGTGAGGTTTTTTAATTCTGAAATTTTGGATCAGTCAGCTTTTTGAAATTCTATTATAATTATTTTAATTAATTTAATTATTTTTCCAGTAATTAAGAAACCACTTGAAACATTATTTTCTTGAATAATTTAAAGATAAAATAAACATTTACTACACTTTTAGATCTACAAAGTCTACTGTTTTCTAAGATTGTAATTAAACAATATACGAGACATAAGTTTACAAAAAGCCCAAAAATACGAGAGGGAGACTTTTGTATTTGAAAATAAATAAACGTCATATCGACTCCTTGGTGAGATTATTTGTGAGCAAGTCGCACACAAAAATCAACGCCTGTATTTAAAACATACAATCAGACTCGTAATATGTACATAAAAACCCAGATCCTCATTAATTCCCACAGAAAACGGTTTTATCTCGTCACACAAGTTCCCAAAAAGGTGTTGAAACTACAACCAGCAACTAACACACACTTATGCTATAGTGAGTGATATACATAAACTTAATGAAAAAGTATTTTACTACTTACGATGAGAACATTTTTACAGAAACATGTTTGATAAGGTTAAACATTTTGCAGTGGCAATTGAGCATGAGTGTTTAATGTGCATACTACAATAATGTTTAATGTGCACAACTCGAAATAATTCAATATACTATTTTTAATGATACTTTAGCTCTCTTCACGCTAATTAGGTATTTTAAGTAAAAATTACTGAAAATGTACTTTATATCTGGAAAGCCTGTTTGCCTATTAGCCTCACTGTCGAAGAAAAGCATAACCTCATTTCCATGTTATATATATATATATATATATATATATATATATATATATATGTGTGTGTGTGTGTGTGTGTGTGTATGTGTGTGTGTGTGTGTGTGTGTGTGTGTGTGTGTGTGTGTGTGTGTGTGTGTGTGTGTGTGAGTGTGTGTGTGTGTGTGTGAGTGTGTGTGTGTGTGTTTGTGTGTGTGTTTGTGTATGTGTGTGTGTGTGTGTGTGTGTGTGTGTGTGTGTGTGTGTGTGTGTGTGTGTGTGTGTGTGTATGTGTGTGTGTGTGTGTATGTGTGTGTGTGTGTGTGTGTGTGTGTGTGTGTGTGTGTGTATGTGTGTGTGTGTGTGTGTGTGTGTGTGTGTGTGTGTGTGTGTGTGTGTGTGTGTGTGTGGTGTGTGTGTGTGTGTATGTGTGTGTTTGTGTGTGTGTGTGTGTGTGTGTGTGTGTGTGTGTGTGTGTATGTATTCCAAACCGAATATTCAGAGTTCACTATAAAAGCTGTTATAAGGACACTCACTGTCATTTTTAATTTCTATAAAGATTTCAACGCTTAAAAAAATCAAGAGCAACGAGTTTCAAATTAAAAGGTTTCGTTACGAAAGTAAAACGTTTATTAAAATAGTTTTAATGAATGGTAGGACGAAACCTTCTTAGCATTCTGAAACGACAGGAAGAGGCATTATTGTGTTTAGGAAGTACCATGCTATGTCATTGCTATACATTCAGTAACATAAATACAATAAAGGCGTTACCAGGTCAGCACAAAACCTGCGATGGCAGACGCGAAACTTGTCCACATCAAAGTCGAAAACACCTCCGCACTTGGAACACACTTTGGGCTTTGCCGCCATTACACAGACTGACACGAATAGGTATTGTGAATGTGTGAGGTTTAACGTACAGGTGTCAAAGTCGGTGTGAATTGGTCTAATAAATTATATTCATAACTTGGCATAGCCTCTGAAAAGTATTTAATTATTCGTATAGGATTTGTTTTTGCACCGCGCGTTATTGTTATTAAATAATAACAGTGTATCATTCGTATAGGATTTGTTTTTAAACAGCGCCTTATTGTTATTAAATAATAACATTGTATTAATCGTATAGGATTTGTTTTTGCACTGCTCGTTATTGTTATTAAATAATAACATTTTATTATTCATGCAAAACAAATTTTATCCAATAATTTTTCCATTTATAGTTTAGTTTAAAAGAAAAGTTTAAAAGATATTGGGATTATAATGTATAAATTCCAAACAAAATGATTAGATGAATGATGATATTCAAAAAGCTTTATTTAACGTATAGCTGGTCTCACGTAAGCCAGTGCGCGACCTCGAAGGGCGAGAATAGGCGGGGAAGGGTAGAGGAAGCAAAAGACCGTTCCACAAACATTATAATATGAGGTATAGTATTTATATTAAAACAATGTAGATTTGCCAAGGCCGAAAGATCGGTATAAATATTAATTTTAATGATTTATTGTAATGTTCACTAGCTCGTTAACATAAAGATTTGAAAAGATTTACTTATTTCACTTTTCCAAACGACCGCAACGCCTGCAATTTCTTAGCGATGGATTTTGATGCAACACGCACTACAAAGTCAATGTTTTAGAACAGGGCTTGTACAGGTTTTTTGTGGATTGATTGCGCGTCAGCTTACGAATCACAACGTTAAGGGAATTAAAAGTACGAATATTTTCTTCCGATTTAGAAATTATTATAAGCGAAAAACGTTATTTTAAAAAAAGAAAATAAACGTCAATAAGAATTACTTGATCTATTAGACAGTGGGTTTTATAAAGTACAACAAAAATAAATGGCAACACATTTTCCAAAAGAAAATATGGATTTAACTGGAAAAATATTGTGTTATTGTTATAAGAAAGTTATTGTGGAATTTGTCCATAAGGAGAAATCGTCAAAGGCAATCTTTAAATGGCTAAGCTCGTCACAAGGGGAGTATAATATAGTCTAAAATATTGGCACACTACCCAGTATCTAAAAGTATATATGTACAGCAATGTAGCCAATTTGGCTTTTAGGGGCTATTCCCTTCGTCAGAAGAATAATTAAGTTTCCTTTTAAACTGTTATAGCCTAAATATGTTACTATGAATTGGCTAAATTTGTACCAATTGTTATGTGAAACTTTCACTTGGAAATGTGAACCTCTCATAAGGAAATGCAAATACAAAATTTTGAAGACATCTACATATAAAACGGGTTGGTAATAAAGTGAAAGCTGTTAATGCTTGTGCGTGTGCAGTGTACATAAAGACTTTAATGCCCAAGTTTAATGACTAAGTTGGATGATAATCACAAATTTCAGAAGCTTACAAAGAGACCCTAAATGACCTGAAGATAGTTTTTTCAATGAGAAATTCTCTGTAATAGGGTGTAAGGTTTATACCAAACATTCAATGAAGTCTCATAGTCTCATTAAGTCATAGATTGTAATTGGTAAAAAAGAGAATACTTAGGTACCTCGTAAGGACATTATTTCTTGCACGTGTTTACCTCGATTTCCTAAATATTTAACATTCTTTACGTGTACTTAAAATAATGTTAACTTACTCTTACCTTACTTTGGAATGTATTTAAATTACGAACAAAAATAATTACCTCATTTGGTCAACATGTGTTTAATTTTTAACAACTAGGTGTCAAAAAATGGCAAATTATTTTTTAATTTTTGCCCAAAGGTTTGATAAAGGTGGAATGTTATGTTTATTTTAAGTAAATAAAATCTCTCAACCACAAATATGTTTTATTTTAATTCTTATTCAAACAAGTTTCTACATTTAAACTGCAAAGCAAACATTTCCAGAGGAAATTATTGCAAGAATGTTTGAAAGGATTATTACAAAAAATTATTACAAGGGTTCTTGTAGTTCTTTGCAATGATGATTTCTTGTGGTTAGAAGATTTTATTTATTTAAAATTTAAAAAACTAAAGCAAACTTGGTCCAAGTTGTTATACAACTTGTCCTTGTAAATTTTACAAGTGCCCAATTATTGTCAACATTTATTGATTTTAAAAGACGACATTTTTTTCACGTTCTCGATGTATTAACATTTCACCGATACTTTTCACTTATATATTTAATACAAAAACATAACATTGAACTAATTCTTTAGTTTGAAGAATGGAATACATTATTGGATCGCGCAAGGAGATCAGGTGATGTCGGAGACGGGCAACAAAGCAATTGTCTGGAGTGGTTCTAACTGGGAACAGGATTATCTAAGTGAAAAGAAACCTAGGCGACGGCGACCGCCTTTGTTCTCGGAGCTAAGCAACACAAAGAATACGGGTCGTGACGATCCATACTAGTAGATCTATAAGAATCGATTATTAGAAGTGCGCGAGATTGTGGCAGAGGGTATCGATCAGCCGACTATGAATAATTAGGTAGTAGGTAAGGGCTTCTCATTGCTATGCATTACTGCGTTACTTGTCCTTGGGTGAATACATTGTCTACGAAAGTTTCCCGTAGCTTAACGTTTATAAGATAAATACCTTTTTAAAGTTTAGAGTGATTTCGTAACACTACTAACATGGTAGTACGATAGTCTCATATATCAACTTCTTACCAAAACAAATGAATTAATATTTCAAAATACCTGACTAAATGGTGTAAACTTCAACGCAGTAAAAACCTTACATGTAAATTTTAACAACGTATTTTTAAACAATAAAAATTTAATTTTTGAAACTAAATTATAATTTTGATAAAACAGGAGTTGAAGATTATGTTATTTTATTAATGAGATAAACCTGTGAGAAAAAATTTAGTATTAGCTTCAGATTCATGCCCTTAGGCTTCTGAGCGCCATCCTCAAAGGCTTCCGATTCCTAGTCGTGTAG
>JBAIZL010000361.1:1092500-1097500 GCA_036971475.1 Prosapia bicincta
AATATAGACACGCCTTGCGATAAATTTCCAGTTTTATGTAAAGGTAGAAGACTTTGATGCTTTGAAGATACTCGCGTGACTTGAATGCCAAGTGAGACAAGATTACTTTATAGCCGGTGTTGGACAGACTGCAATAATTTAAAGCTCTCTTAGTGTCTTGCAAGAACTTCTGAAGGGCATAATACAAATACAGCCGTAAAATGTTTTACTTTAGTAACTTTAACACTAAGGTCATGACGTTTCGTTTTCACTTAGACAATCATAATTTGTTTAGTTTCTTGTAGCTATTATTGTTGATATGAACAAATATTATATTTTTATAAATTTGACAATTTATTTAAGAGGGTACTATTGAAGATGTTCATCACATAAATATATAGAAAATTAAATAATGATTTTAGGTTAAAAATATACAATAAACAAATAAATAATAATTAAAGGTAAAGGGAGCATGAGGGGAAATGTATATAAAGAGGGATTCTAATGATTCAAATCAGAATACGTTTTGACCGAAAAATTACTTATTTTTACGTGGCACTTACAGAAAAGAAACTTCCACAGGGATACTATATGATAGTATGTTAAGAGAGATGGAAAATCACGAAGTGTAATGGAGTGATCTGAGTACTTTTGGAATAAAATGTTTTTCATATAAAAAAGAAAATATCAATAACATGCGGTGGTCAATTATACCGAGAGATTAGATTTAATAAATGTGTAGGCTATAGGTTACAGATGTCAAATTCTGAAACAACCTGATGCAGTAAAAAATACATACAAAATGTGCATAACCAGTTAAAAACGTCTAAAAACGAATTATATGATACGTCAAGACTAAAGGGTATATTCAGTGTGTTTTCAAGTTGACGACTGTGAGACAAGGATATTGTCTGTCTCCCCCTTCTTTAACTCAGCTGTGAAACATTGAAACAACTGCAATAAAGTACGTCTACGGATCGGGGAGGAATGTATTACGGTTCTAGCTGGAGATATTGACGCTTGGTAAAAAAACTAGAGGAAGAATTAAATACAACGTAAGCAATAACGCCGAGAGATATTAATATGTAGCATTAGGCTATAAGGGAGGAGGTTTGTAGACTGAAGGTAACGTCAAACCGAATATTACGGTTCTAGCTGGAGATATTGACGCTTGGTAAGAAAACTAGAGGAAGAATTAAATACAACGTAAGCAATAACGCCGAGAGATATTAATATGTAGCATTAGGCTATAAGGGAGGAGGTTTGTAGACTGAAGGTAACGTTAAACAGAATATTACGGTTCTAGCTGGAGATATTGACGCTTGGTAAGAAAACTAGAGGAAGAATTAAATACAACGTAAGCAATAACGCCGAGAGATATTATTATGTAGCATTAGGCTATAAGGGAGGAGGTTTGTAGACTGAAGGTAACGTTAAACAGAATATTACAGTGCTTTTAACCAAAACAAAACATTGAAAAGATACACTGCGCAAGTAGCGACTTCAGAAGCCAGGTAAATTATCAATTATATAATAAAGTCATTAAAAAATGTACTAAAACTACTCACAGCAGTATGATGTACACTGGAGGCGTGGACACTAAACAAAAACATGAAGAAAGGAATAAATGCAATAGAAAACGGTATTTATCACAGATAAAGCAGATAAAAATTACAAGGTCATACAAATATTTTAATCAGAGAAATAATGAATACCGAAATCACTTCCAGACACGATAGAATTAAAACATGTCTCCTGAGACAGTTTTTTAAGAAGACCGAAAGAAGATATATTGGAAATGAAAATTTGCGAATGAAACCAAAAGAAAAGGAAAACTAAAAATAGCATGTTATTGCAGAAGTAGTGCATAGGCAGAAATAAACGAGTTATTGAAGGTCAACTATACTGAAACCAGTTAGCTGAAAAAGCTTTTTAATTGTAATAGATTGTAGTTATATATGTAAAACATAGGTGCAATATTGTAGTATTAATTTCAAGTAAACAACTTTCTCTAACAATAATATACTGTGAAACAGATTCATCAGTACATTCACGTTAATAATAGTTGATTACTCTAAAAAAATATATTTATAAATAAGTCGAGAACGTCATGCGTTTGAACTATTTCCAATCACTCCTGTACTTTTTCCACTTGTCGACAAATAATTAGCGATTCCGAGTAGTAAGACAAGTAGCGCTTACTTTAGTTTCTAGAAACTACTCTGGGGACCAACATTAATGATTATTTTAAGTAACATAACCAATAATGTGATACATATTAAAAATTTATTAAATTTGAATTTCATGTTACATATTATTTAACATCTCAGAGTAGACTATAAAATTATCTACTTCTGTAGACTATAAAAGTTATAAGTAACAATATCAATCCGATCTCTCTTTACTGTGTGTGTGTCTCTCTCTCTTTCTGTGATTGTGTGTATGTGAACGTGCGTGTGAGAATACCTGTGTGTGAGTATCTGTGCGTGCCTCTCTCTCTCTCTCTCTCTCTCTCTTTGTGTGCGAGCGTGCGTCACTGAATGTATGTTTATGAGCTAGCGTGTGAGAGTATTTGTGTGTGTGTTTGTGAGCGCGTATGTGAGAGTATCTTTGTGTTTGTCTGTGCGTGCCACTCTGTTTCTGTCTCTCTCTCTCTCTCTTTCTCTCTCTCCTTCTTTCTTTCTTTGTGTTCGCGTGTGTATGTGTGTGTGTGTGTGTGTGTGTTTGTGTATGTGTGTGTGAGCGTGCGTGTCTGAATGTGTGTGTTTGTGAGCACGTATGTGAGAGTATCTGTGTGTTTGTCTGTGTGTGCCACTCTGTCTCTGTCTCTGCCTCTCTCTCTTTCTCTTTCCCTCTCTCTCCCTCTTTCTCTTTTTGTCTTCTTATGTGTGTGAGTGTGTGTGCGTATGTGTGTGTGTTTGTATGTGTGTGTGTTGCAACAGGTAGTTTGCGCTTGCAATCTAAAAAAAATTAAAATGTTTATAAATTTGAATTTCAAAAATGTAATTGTAATTAGAAAATATTAAAATTTTCATATTAAAGAAATATTGAGGCAAAGTATAGAATAACAGAGCGGAAAAGCCAATACTTTATAGTCAATAATAAAAAATGTAATAACCGGGAGTGTAGTGTCGATAATTTAGTGCAGGGAGAAAATAACTAAAAAATACTATCTAGCGAACTTGTCCACCTACAGCCACCATTGACATTTCTAAATAACAAGTTCAGTGTGAAAAAATCAATAGTGAAATTACAATAAAACTTTATTAGGAATAAAAATTACAGCAAACTTAGATAAATAGACATTTTAGGAATGGAAATAACGACAGCGGCTTTTAAACAGGCTGATTCACGTAACTTAGAACCAAACTACGACAAGAAAAATAAAGTATCAGAGTTGGAAGACCAAGTGGATGGAGGGGGAAGTTTGGAGAGGTTAATATAAACGTTAGCTCAAGATTTTTCAGGGGAGTCCGAAAAAATAAAGGTTTGGCAAGTGCCGAACGAAACTATGTCGGTTTTCAGCTAGACACAAGTCAACGGGCCAGATGGTGTCTACAAGAAAGTTTCTATCGTCAAATTTATAACGCAAGTTATAAATCGTGATTCGGCAATCGGTGCTTCCATATCGTAGGAATGTAAATCAAGTCGTAACGACTTATCATAGTTTCGCTGTCCGAAAATTCCAAAGGATCCACTGAGAAGAAAGAAGACCTCAGCCTCAACCAGATCTAAAGGCCAGGAACTGGGGTTGTCAGGAAGTGAGAACTTTGGCAAGTAATTTTTTAAAGTCAAATTTATTAGTTAACAATTAATAAAATTTTTAGAAATTACTAATTCAAATCTTTATTACTAAAGAAATAAACAATGACATCACACTAAATAATTTTGTTGAATACTTTTAAAAAGGTAAAAGATTTTTCTTATATATAATATTGAATTGCGTAAAATAATTAAAATTAAATGAAATGTAAGTTTTTCAAAAAGAAAAAGTTTTCCATGTAAATTATTCAAATTTCATATTAAAGTCTCTAGACTGGCTTAATCGTGAAGGAACCAACAAAAGAATATTTAATTAAATTTAATAGAGTAATTTCGACCATAACTCGGTCATTTTCAATAAAATCAAAAGAGAAATTAATTATTACAAAAGTTTGAATAATTTAAAATAATAAATATGATTAATAATTTCATAAATAACAGAAAGTTATATTAACACTTGAGAAAAATTAATTTCAGAGTTAAAAATGATAGAAAGAATTAGCATATGATATGCTGCAAAAATCAAAATAAATTCTTAATTTATTTTTCAAGAATCAAAGATCAAATTCATAATATAAATAAAATAAATGTAAGCAATTTATTTGATTGATTATGTAGTGTAAAATATTGCCTGCATAGTGAGAAAAGCGGTTGAAATCAAGAAGTGTAAAATTATGTTAAATTTTATTATTTTTTATCAATTAATATACAAATGTTCTAATTTATTTCAAAATATCCTGTGTTAATAAATTAATAAAAACATAAAGTTTTTTCCTACTATTAAATTAAAGGTTGCAAAGTTAGATATCAAGAGTATTTGAATTTATAAAGCAATACGTTCAATAAAATAAAAGCCTAATATTACAACAGGAGAGTGTACATTATTGAGAGTAAATTATTGAAAAATATTTTACCTATATCAAAAGATAGTTTTAAATCAAAGTCCAGGGATAAGTTCCACTGGCAGATGCTGCTCAAGTGTAACACAGGAGCCTATAAAAAGGTAAAATTAAGCAAGATCATATTTTGCACGGGACTACCTGGATCACCGGTTAATAATAGCGCATGGTAGGCTATTATGTATGTGATGATTGTTAATGCTATTATATATCTTTTCAGCTGACAAAACTTGACATATATGACTATGTAGCCCTCACACTATTAGTTAACAGTAGAGGGTATTTTAGAACAGCAAGTCAGGTCGGCGTGACGTTGCATGCGCTTAAGTTCATTTTAAACAGTAGGCAAAGGGGGGTTTC
>JBAIZL010000361.1:1102500-1120000 GCA_036971475.1 Prosapia bicincta
TTTTAGAACCCAATCGTTAAAGTCATAGTAAATTGCTATCATATTGCAAACTTTTTATTAAAGTGGAAAATCGTTCATTGAGTTTAATGCTTAGTTTCTTAACGGAAATGAGGAGCTACAATCAGAAGAGTAAAGTTAAATTGCATAGATTTTAGAACCCAATCGTTAAAGTTATTGTAAATTGCTATCATATTGCAAACTTTTTATTAAAGTGGAAAATCGTTCATTGAGTTTAATGCTTAGTTTGTTAACGGAAATGAGGAGCTACAATCAGAAGAGTAAAGTTAAATTGCATAGATTTTAGAACCCAATCGTTAAAGTTATTGTAAATTGCTATCATATTACAAACTTTTTATTAAAGTGGAAAATTTGTTATTAATATTGCAACATCGTTTCATTCAAAATAACAATTTCTTGTTTCTTGAACTTCTATTGGGTAATAATATTTCACGATATCAGAGATGAAACCTATTGATTGGGTAAGCAATAGAAACAGCCATTTTAAAGCAATCTATCGACCGGAAATACTAAGGGATTCAATTATTTTTATTTACTAAATAATTGTACGCAATATTAAATAACAAGTTTTCTCGTGACATCTGAGCTGTTTTATGTTCCCTTCGATGATATTTAATCTTCACCCAAACATAAAGAACATTTTAACTAAAATTATATCCGAGTCAATGCCTCGGCGGGGGGGGGGGGGGGGGGAGGAGAAGATGGAGCTGTGAAAACAGTTTAAAAAAATTTAAAATACTGATTTAAAAAAAATCAATACAAATATAAAGAAGTTAAGGCATTGTATTTATACCCTGTAGTAGTTTCTATGTGGACAAATATTTTTCTTTTAAATTGATAAATTTCACATGACCAAAAATTAAATGAGCTGATTGTCGACGTCCAAATGTTGTATGATTCAGTCCAACAGGCTTTGCGTAGTGACAAACTCCTCATAGACAAGGCTCTTCCTAACGAGCTACTTGAATAATGAGGAAATTCTCTTGAAACCAAGTCGACAAAATATGCTACTGAAATATTTATTCTAATGTCTCAAATTAAAAATAAAAATAAAAATATAGTTATTATAATTTTTTTATACCACTAATTTAGTCTAAGAGAAGCAGAGGGGATGTTTTAATTGGATCATACGGTATACACAAAGGTAATAGGGGTGGGAATAGGATTTAACCCCCCCTTTGTTATTGCCCCAGGATGACCTTAGACACACAGATATAAAGGACGATTTGATTTTGAGGGCTGAAAAAGACATTTTGGTGCTAATGAGCTGTAACTCACGACTTTTACGTTAGTATTTAATTGCCACTAGACCACTCAGCCGCGTAAAATTAAAAAAAAAACTATAGTTAAAATTTTTAAAAATCAAAAGACATTTTCAGAATAATAAATGATTGAAACGTTTATAATTGTGTATCATTTTGACTAATTATAAACAAGACTCGATTCAATACAAATTAAAATGAGAACCTTCCAGTTCTATCGCTTCAAACTATTTCTACTTGAAACCTAACCTAACATAAGCAAAATAACCCAACCTAACATAAAGAAACTAACCCAACCTAACATAAACAAACTAAGACAACCTAACATAAACAAACTAGTCCAACCTAATATAAACAAACTAACCTAACCTAACATAAAGAAACTAATCCAACCTAAAGTTACATAATACAAACCCCTCCAACCTAATTTAACTCAACCTAACCTAACCCAACCTAACATAACATAATATATCATAATCTAACCTGATCTAAAATAACCTAACCTAACCCAACGTAACATAAAGAAACTAATCCAACCTAAAGTAACATAATACAAACCCCTCCAACCTAATTTAACTCAACATAATCTAACCCAACCTAACATAACATAATATATCATAATCTAACCTGATCTAAAATAACCTAACCTAACCTAACCCAACGTAACATAAACAAACTAACTCAAACTAAAGGAACATAATACATACAAAGCACTCCCACCTAAACTAACTTAACATAACCTAACCCAACCTTACATAACATAACATATCATACTCTAACCTGAACTAAAATAACCTAACCTAACTCAACCTAACATAAACAAACTAACTCAACCTAAAGTAACATAATACATACAAAGCACTCCCACCTAAACTAACTTAACATAACCTAACCCAACCTTACATAACATAACATATCATACTCTAACCTGAACTAAAACAACCTAACCTAACCTCACCAAACCTAACATAAACAAACTAATCCAATCCTAAGTAACATAATACAAACCGCTCCAACTTAAACTAACTTAACATAACCTAACCTAACCTAAAATAACATAATATAACACACTCCAACCCGAACTAAAATAACCTAACCTAATCTAACCCAACCTAACATAAACAGACTAACCCAATCTAAAGAATCATAATACAAACTACTCCAACCTAAACTAACTTAACATAACATAACCTAACCTAACATAACGTATTATAACCTACTCCAACCTACCTAAACTAAAATAACCTAACCCAACCTAACAAACCATGACATAACCTAACTCTACCTCACCTAACCCAACATAGCGAATACGACCCAAGAAACAAAGTTCGTGTTAAATGCTTGCTCTATGACGACCAAATAAACATGTGAAATCATTTAAATGCTCAGAGAAAACTCATCATAAGTTTGTGATATTACTCGTAATGATCAAGGAGCAGTGAATTCAAAGTTATCACCTTACATAAATATTCCATTATTTCTTCAAGGCGATTATGTATCTTTATACACAATAAACAATGTTTATATAATGTTTGATGTAATGTTCTATTAATAGTGCATGTAATGTTTTTTATTTGATGCAACTGCCATAGGAGGGTTAAACAGCGAAATTGTTCCCCGAAATAAAATTTAAAATGCCCCCCTTAAAAGGAGTTTTGACAAATTACCCTCCTCGGGCTGAGGACTGTATTAATACTTACAAACATAAACATTTTAAGGATTTACGTGTGACGTAATCTTTAGTAAAAGCTTACCTCCTGGATCTGTAAACTACCATAGGTTTATCATGTGCCACTAGCACTAAAGCACAGTAGAACAGTCAAACGATCTTAAACCCCGGAGCATATCTCTACTCCTTAGATAAGAAAATTCGTGAAGGCATTCTTTTCCAAAACAGACCAGTCTCGAGTGAGGTGATGTTATCCTCAGTTTACCAGCTTCACTCCCTTTCCTTGCCTGCTACCTTCTCGACAGAACCTATTTGACTGAACTAACTAGATTTTTTAAAGCTCTGAAAAATTCAGATTTGTAGTCAACGACTGTTCATAAACAGAGCACTGCTGCGTGCTGTTCTCATGTGGCAACGATCGAAACAAGTAACTATTTTCTGCTGCTTTATCGGCGGACTCGCGTCATTACAAAAAAGTTGCATATTTAATATATGAAGTAATATTCTGTATAATGTTTGATGCATCCTTTAATAATATTTTATGTAATGTTGTTTATGTATAACTCATACAATTTAGAATACAACAAAAACTTATTGATTTATTTTTTCATCTTTAAATTTTTAAATTTTATTGTTTCAAAGTTTATAAATAATAATTTATAAAAAGATTAGCTAAACCATATCTATAAATTTTATAACTTTATTTTAATAGCCATAAACTTAAAAGTTCAATTTAATTAATAATATTCCTTCGGTCAATAATGCTCAGTATACTAGGTAATTATAATTAACTTGTTAGGAAATAATATTGTCTATAGACGTATGCTTTAATGTACTGTTCATTTAGAGAAACACAAACTACAAGTAATACCAACAGATGGTGTGAGATATCATACGTTATAATCAAATTTATTCATATAAATGATTGTTATAAATAAATAGCTAATTGGGTTTCAAAATTATTTAAACATAACCTAAAAACGACCCCTAAGTAAAGACGAAATCATCTGCTAGCAGAACCGCCATATCTGATTTCCGAAATCAAATCTTAACAATTAGAAATCTTACTTCTAAATTGTGACTTTACAGGAAAATGGGTTAGGCGTCTCTAATGGTGTTTACAGTTGAAAAAATTTGGCAACGCAGAGACAAGAAACACCGTATCGGTTTATTGTTTTGTTTGTTCTACAAGTTTTTAAAGTAAAAGCTATGGAGGAAAAAGTATGGGAAATATTAAAATGTGTTATTAAAAAAAACATTTGATAGAATTTGTTAATATTGTTTAAATTACCATTCTTTAAAAAAACTAGTGTGTTTTAGAAAATCAAAGTTTGTATAGTGTAAAACCGCCAATTTTTATATTAGATTCGTGTACACTATATTAGGCCTATATTAGGTTAAAGCTCTTGAATAATGGTTGATAATATCATGGTTATCATGGACAAGACCAAATTGCTTTAACTTTGTGTGGTTTTTCAACGCAGTTTGTTTGTTCCCTTTAACAAGATTTAATGACGACCTATACACGGAATAAAGTTAGGTAAATTTACACTTTTTCCTTTTTTATCTACAGTAAATTCATCGCCGATTCCATTCCGATTTGTTTACCGTAACATAATACAATGAAAATATTCAAAATATTTCGAAATACCACAAACATAATAAAAAATAACAAATAATACAAGTTACTTAAGATTAAACCCTTATGTACATTTCGAGGACCATGTCATCATCATCAGAGGACCTTATAACAAAATACAATCTAGCAAACAAGAAGTTACAAACTAGAGTCATTCTAATCGATTACTGTCGAGAAGTGTATACTATAAAGAATTTTGTACTGTAGAAGAGTGTATAATCCACAAACGTGTATAGACTAGTGTAGAAGAATATGTGCAATATAAAAGTGTATGCTACGCAGAGTGTGTGTTATAAAAAATTGTATAATACAAACAAGTTTATATTTGATAAAATTGTATACTGTAGAATAGTGTATATTGTAGAAATGTATGTGTTGCAAAAAGATGGATGCTGGAGAAAAGTCTGTACTGTAGAAACGTATATATTTGCAAGTATGTATAATATAGAAATATGTACTGCGGAAATTCGTCACTGTAGAAACGTATATATTTGCAAGTATGTATAATATAGAAATATGTACTGTGGAAATTCGTCACTGTAGAAACATATATATTTGCAAGTATGTATAATATAGCAATATGTACTGTGGAAATTCGTCACTGTAGAAACGTATATATTTGCAAGTATGTATAATTTAGAAATATGTACTGTGGAAATTCGTCACTGTAGAAACGTATATATTTGCAAGTATGTATAATATAGAAATATGTACTGTGGAAATTCGTCACTGTAGAAACGTATATATTTGCAAGTATGTATAATATAGAAATATGTACTGTGGAAATTCGTCACTGTAGAAACGTATATATTTGCAAGTATGTATAATATAGAAATATGTACTGTGGAAATTCGTCACTGTAGAAACGTATATATTTGCAAGTATGTATAATATAGAAATATGTACTGTGGAAATTCGTCACTGTAGAAACGTATATATTTGCAAGTATGTATAATATAGAAATATGTACTGTGGAAATTCGTCACTGTAGAAACGTATATATTTGCAAGTATGTATAATATAGAAATATGTACTGTGGAAATTCGTCACTGTAGAAACGTATATATTTGCAAGTATGTATAATATAGAAATATGTACTGTGGAAATTCGTCACTGTAGAAACGTATATATTTGCAAGTATGTATAATATAGAAATATGTACTGTGGAAATTCGTCACTGTAGAGAAGTATGTACTGTAGATAAAAATAGACCGTGGGAAAATGTATACTTTAGAGAATTGTGTATTATAGATAAATGTACACCGTTGAAATCAAATGTTGAGTGTAAACTAGAAACTAATGTTCTAGTAGGAAACAAAAAAACATCAGTAAATAAATTTCTCATGTGCTGCTCAATGGCAGTCATCATCATCAAGGAAAATAAACGACTTTCTATGTCTACGATGAAGTAGTAAGCGGGTCCTCTACATATCGACCTTTACTATAATCCCCTGTATATTCCCTACTAGATGGTGTTATGTCCGTAACCTATTCTTTATATTTATTTCTGTGAATCATAGTCAATTACATTGACTAACCCCATTAAAATATAATATTATAAAATTCTGTTACACTCATCTTTTTATTTAATAAAACCATTTCAGATAATAAACGCCGTTAATAAGCCTTTTCATTTCTTGTTGGTTCAAACGTTGATGTACTTTATTGAGTTTCTCTTATATAAGGTTCTTTTATCAGAATTTTTGCAATGTATATTATAAAGTTGCCATTGTTGCTTTAAACAAAGGCCTTAAGCTTTTCATGTATGATCCTTTAGTCTCTCTTGTTAATGGATATTGTGAAATCCTTTCAGTAGGTTACAAGAGAACGAAAAGGGCGTTCTGACGCTGAGACGGAGCGACAGGCTGGCCACACGTGAAATTAAAACCCCGCATTGTTTAGAAAACAAGTCAGAAATGTTTGTTTCGAGCACAGGGCGTACAAAACATATCTTATAAAGTCTCTGTTTAGAATATCAAGGTCATAAAGAGTAAAGATTAAAGTACATAAGTTTTCCATGTAAATGTCTAAACTTTAAAATGGACATACTTGGTATTCATATTAAACACACGCCCAAATTAGGTTTAATTAAAATTAAAAATACGTTGTAATTATATTTTTAATATTTATAGGGTGAATCGAAGATGTCAATTATTTTTATAATTATAGAACAATAGGGACCAACAGATACTATAAGACAAATAAAGTTTATTGATTCAGGAATATGTTTTTCAATAAAAAAAGCAAGTAAAGAAATATAAGCTGTTTTTTGTGTTTAAAAAAATAATATCAGATAAAACTAATAGAAAGAGTATCGTTTAATGCTCTTAATAAGTTACGTAAAAGTATAATACAATTTAATATCTGTTTTATGCGTTTATTATTACACACGGATATGTATACACATGAAAATACAAAGAGTAAGTTATCTTTACATTTTTACAGTGAGTACTTTTTCAAGCGTATTTGAATCTTTTTAAAGTAAACAAAAGACTCGCTTTGGGACATTTTCAATCAGATATCCTATGAAGAACAGATTGTCCTGAATATTCAAGTGTCAAACATGAATCGTATAATGCTTTAGGTTAACATTTGCCCTTTTTTCATTTAAAGGTTATTTTGAGGTTATGTAAAATTATTTTAAAATTGTATGACCATTAGATTAAAAAGTATTTTATATAAGATTAAATTAAAAACTAGCGTAAACGTCACTATAGATATAAATATAAATAAACACAAACTTAGACAAAAATAACACGGCCGATTAATGCAGCGGTTTTTGTCCATACTTGAAGGTTACTTGGAGGTTGTGTTTAAGTAGTTTTTAAATGAAATATCTAATTTTTAACTAGATATATTATTTGATTATATTATTGTTATAGTAATGAGGTTTACATTAATAACAGGCTTAGCATTCTTTCTGTATAGTAGTCCCACTGTACTAAGTTTAAATTATATCAGCTTATTCAATATTATTTATCATTTAATAATATTGTACCTCAATAAACGTTATTATAATAAATTATATTTAACGTTAATCAATTATATATTTCCAATATAGTTTTTACGAGAAGATATATTAGGACCGCACATTTGAAAGTGTTTCTTAAGTATCAAGTTTAATTCAGTTCGTTAAATATTTTTTAACCAGTAAAAACTTGAATATTTAAATGTCGTATTAAATATTTTTTTTTGTCCTTCATGTCAGTATATTATTAGGAAGATTTTCAGTTTATAAACATTATCCTTGATTGCTCACTTAAAATAGGACACAATAAACGTGCACATATAGTTTTTAGTAGATTGTTTGGAGTATTTTGATAAACGTATTTGATATTGCGGACCGAACATTCCTTGAATACTGAGATTTTTTAAACAAAACAAATTAAATTTACTATAAAAGAATATATTTAATCTTCCATTGCGTATTTAGAACACGTTTTCTCTCTATATAAAAATGAAAGTGGGGCAATATGAAGGCTCAGCCCTTGTATGTCGTGCTCGTGTGCTGAGGAATGTCTTTGTCCTAAAGATCAGAAACGAGGATTCCACAACGCATACTTCTCCATTACTATCAAAGAGCTCCCGGCAGCAAAACAGTTATGGGAATAAAGCCCGAACGTTTCCTTCTTTGCAAAACTTTTCTTTTCAAAGCGTTGGAATTCGAAACTTCGTTTCCGAAACTTTGGTTTTAGAATTAACTTTTAGTTATATCTATTTTGTTTAGTATAGTTCTATCTCAGCGACACGGAGAGTGCATTATATCGCTTTGTCGCTATACCTTGAAGGTAGATAAGATGTAGAGATTGTAGAGACCCATTGCCCCAGAAATGGTAGAAAAATCACGGAGTGGAATTATCTAGTATCTAGGAATTATGGTTTTTAGATTTGTTATTTGAGAGATATAAATGTTATTAAAACTGTAAACTAGCTCTTTTTACACCATTAAAATAGCTTATCAGGGACAGAAGGTGGCTTAAATGGGTCATACATACATTCAGGGAAGATAATGTAGCTAGTACTACATTTTATCCGTCCTCTATTAGTGTACCCTAAGAGGACATTTTTAAAAACAGAGGTTGAAATAGTTTTTAAAAATCGTTTGTTTAGATCCAGGCGCTTTCGGTTTGTAGTGAAGTACCCTCGACCACTGAGTGTAAAATATGCAATGTTCATTATTATCCATTCAAACTATATTATTCATTCGCCTTCAAATATTAAGACATCATTAGTAAATAACTGTAAAATACTAAAATTAAGTAATTAATTACTATTAAACTAAACCGTTTAACTCTCAATTCATTAAGGACACATTAACTCCGGTCCAGCAAGGTGACGTAATTCTAGCACAGGTCTCTCACAGCAGAGATTATAACGAGTGAATAGAACATGTGCTACAGATTATAGGATGATGCGTTGATCACACGAGGCTATGCAGGGTTATGATTAAAACAGTTTACAGTAGTTTTTAATTGACAGCACTACTTGAGCGTAGCGATTACGAATCCTATGTTTAAACATAATGGTTTACATAAGGCTTAACTTTCATAGAACGAGCACACACGGGTGTAAAAAACCACCAAAAAATTCTTTTCTACCAGTGAGGATCGAAACCGGCACCGTAAAGTTGATTATCAAGCGTTCTCCCCACTATATCACACAGGCGCTCATTTTTAGACGTTATCAATATTGCAAAACAATTTTACCTTGATAAAGCAGAGAATATACAGAAACGTGTAGAAATAGTAATACAAATTACTGACGGACGTAAAATTATTATTTTAAAAGGACACAATTAACCTCATTTTACGACATGCAGGATTTTTTTAATCAAAATTTTTATAAAATACAGTACTTTGTTATATTAATAGACTATTGCAATATTTCTAAATAGCTATGTTAGCTATATTAGAATAGGCATATTACAAAATACTCGATAAGTCACTGTTTTTAAAGAATAAACGATAATAACATTCACAAACACTAACTGGCTGTGTAAAGTTGAAGATTACCTTCACCTTGTGGCATGATGTACATTAGCGTCTACCAAGAGAAGGCCACTTCACTTGTCCACTCTTAGCTTATGTTAAATTGTATTAGTCAGAGTAAGATTTTAAGAGAATAATTCCAGAAGTAATCAATATTATAGGCAATATCTGGAGGTATGGATTTTGATTAAGAAGTAAAATAGTGATTACATTTTATACTGCAAAAGATTTAGAAGAAAAAATAAACTCGGGACATCGCTATAGTTACTACATTTTACACTGCAAATGGCTTAGAAGAAATTGAGCAGGTCCCTTACTCGGGACATGCGCTATAGTGACTACATTTTGTACTGCAAATGGCTTAGAAGAAATTGAGCAGGTCCCTTACTCGGGACATGCGCTATAGTGACTACATTTTGTACTGCAAATGGCTTAGAAGAAATTGAGCAGGTACCTTACTCGGGACATGCGCTATAGTGACTAAATTTTGTACTGCAAATGGCTTAGAAGAAATTGAGCAGGTCCCTTACTCGGGACATGCGCTATAGTGACTACATTTTATACTGCAAATGGCTTAGAAGAAATTGAGCAGGTCCCTTACTCGGGACATCGCTATAATGACAACATTTTATACTGCAAATGGCTTAGAAGAAATTGAGCAGGTCCCTTACTCGGGACATCGCTATAGTTACTACATTTTACACTGCAAATGGCTTAGAAGAAATTGAGCAGGTCCCTTACTCGGGACATCGCTATAATGACAACATTTTATACTGCAAATGGCTTAGAAGAAATTGAGCAGATCCCTTACTCGGGACATGCGCTATAGTGACTACATTTTGTACTGCAAATGGCTTAGAAGAAATTGAGCAGGTCCCTTACTCCTGACATCGCTATAATGACATTTTATACTGCAAATGGCTTAGAAGAAATTGAGCAGGTCCCTTACTCGGGACATCGCTATAGTTACTACATTTTACACTGCAAATGGCTTAGAAGAAATTGAGCAGGTCCCTTACTCGGGACATCGCTATAATGACAACATTTTATACTGCAAATGGCTTAGAAGAAATTGAGCAGGTCCCTTACTCGGGACATCGCTATAGTTACTACATTTTACACTGCAAATGGCTTAGAAGAAATTGAGCAGGTCCCTTACTCGGGACATCGCTATAATGACAACATTTTATACTGCAAATGGCTTAGAAGAAATTGAGCAGGTCCCTTACTCGGGACATCGCTATAGTTACTACATTTTACACTGCCAATGGCTTAGAAAAAAATTGAGCAGGTCCCTTACTCGGGACATCGCTATAGTGACTACATTTTGTACTGCAAATGGCTTAGAAGGAATTGAGCAGGTCCCTTAATCGGGACATGCGCTATAGTGACTACATTTTGTACTGCAAATGGCTTAGAAGAAATTGAGCAGGTCCCTTACTCGGGACATCGCTATAGTGACTACATTTTGTACTGCAAATGGCTTAGAAGAAATTGAGAGGTACCTTACTCGGGACATGTGCTATAGTGACTACATTTTGTACTGCAAATGGCTTAGAAGGAATTGAGCAGGTCCCTTACTCGGGACATGCGCTATAGTGACTACATTTTGTACTGCAAATGGCTTAGAATAAATTGAGCAGGTCCCTTACTCGGGACATCGCTATAGTGACTACATTTTGTACTGCAAATGGCTTAGAAGAAATTGAGCAGGTACCTTATTCGGGACATGCGCTATAGTGACTACATTTTGTACTGCAAATGGCTTAGAAGGAATTGAGCAGGTTCCTTACTCGGGACATGCGCTATAGTGACAACATTTTGTACTGCAAATGGCTTAGAAGGAATTGAGCAGGTCCCTTACTCGGGACATGCGCTATAGTGACTACATTTTGTACGGCAAATGGCTTAGAAGAAATTGAGCAGGTCCCTTACTCGGGACATCGCTATAGTGACTACATTTTGTACTGCAAATGGCTTAGAAGAAATTGAGCAGGTACCTTACTCGGGACATGCGCTATAGTGACTACACTTTGTACTGCAAATGGCTTAGAAGGAATTGAGCAGGTCCCTTACTCGGGACATGCACTATAGTGACTACATTTTGTACTGCAAATGGCTTAGAAGGAATTGAGCAGGTCCCTTACTCGGGACATGCGCTATAGTGACTACATTTTGTACTGCAAATGGCTTAGAAGGAATTGAGCAGGTCCCTTACTCGGGACATGCGCTATAGTGACTACATTTTGTACTGCAAATGGCTTAGAAGAAATTGAGCAGGTCCCTTACTCGGGACATGCGCTATAGTGACTACATTTTGTACTGCAAATGGCTTAGAAGGAATTGAGCAGGTCCCTTACTCGGGACATGCGCTATAGTGACTACATTTTGTACTGCAAATGGCTTAGAAGGAATTGAGCAGGTCCCTTACTCGGGACATCGCTATAGTGACTACATTTTGTACTGCAAATGGCTTAGAAGGAATTGAGCAGGTCTCTTACTCGGGACATGCGCTATAGTGACTACATTTTGTACTGCAAATGGCTTAGAAGAAATTGAGCAGGTCCCTTACTCGGGACATCGCTATAGTGACTACATTTTATACTGCAAATGGCTTAGAAGAAATTGAGCAGGTCCCTTACTCGGGACATGCGCTATAGTTACTACATTTTATACTGCAAATGGCTTAGAAGAAATTGAGCAGGTCCCTTACTCGGGACATCGCTATAGTGACTACATTTTGTACTGCAAATGGCTTAGAAGAAATTGAGCAGGTCCCTTACTCGGGACATCGCTATAGTGACTACATTTTGTACTGCAAATGGCTTAGAAGAAATTGAGCAGGTACCTTACTCGGGACATGCGCTATAGTGACTACACTTTGTACTGCAAATGGCTTAGAAGGAATTGAGCAGGTCCCTTACTCGGGACATGCGCTATAGTGACTACATTTTGTACTGCAAATGGCTTAGAAGGAATTGAGCAGGTCCCTTACTCGGGACATGCGCTATAGTGACTACATTTTGTACTGCAAATGGCTTAGAAGGAATTGAGCAGGTCCCTTACTCGGGACATGCGCTATAGTGACTACATTTTGTACTGCAAATGGCTTAGAAGAAATTGAGCAGGTCCCTTACTCGGGACATGCGCTATAGTGACTACATTTTGTACTGCAAATGGCTTAGAAGGAATTGAGCAGGTCCCTTACTCGGGACATGCGCTATAGTGACTACATTTTGTACTGCAAATGGCTTAGAAGGAATTGAGCAGGTCCCTTACTCGGGACATCGCTATAGTGACTACATTTTGTACTGCAAATGGCTTAGAAGAAATTTAGCAGGTACCTTACTCGGGACATGCGCTATAGTGACTACATTTTGTACTGCAAATGGCTTAGAAGGAATTGAGCAGGTCCCTTACTCGGGACATGCGCTATAGTGACTACATTTTGTACTGCAAATGGCTTAGAAGGAATTGAGCAGGTCTCTTACTCGGGACATGCGCTATAGTGACTACATTTTGTACTGCAAATGGCTTAGAAGAAATTGAGCAGGTCCCTTACTCGGGACATCGCTATAGTGACTACATTTTATACTGCAAATGGCTTAGAAGAAATTGAGCAGGTCCCTTACTCGGGACATGCGCTATAGTTACTACATTTTATACTGCAAATGGCTTAGAAGAAATTGAGCAGGTCCCTTACTCGGGACATCGCTATAGTTACTACATTTTACACTGCAAATGGCTTAGAAAAAATTGAGCAGGTCCCTTACTCGGGACATCGCTATAGTGACTACATTTTATACTGCAAATGATTTGCAAGAAATTGAGCAGGTCCCTTACTCGGGACATGCGCTATAGTGACTACATTTTGTACTGCAAATGGCTTAGAAGGAATTGAGCAGGTCCCTTACTCGGGACATGCGATATAGTGACTACATTTTATACTGCAAATGGCTTAGAAGAAATTGAGCAGGTCCCTTACTCTGGACATCGCTATAGTGACAACATTCTATACTGCAAATGGCTTAGAAGAAATTGAGTAGGTCGCTTAGGGACATGCGCTATAGTGACTACATTTTGTACTGCAAATGGCTTAGGAGGAATTGAGCAGGTCCCTTACTCGGGACATGCGATATAGTGACTACATTTTGTACTGCAAATGGCTTAGAAGGAATTGAGCAGGTCCCTTACTCGGGACATGCGCTATAGTGACTACATTTTGTACTGCAAATGGCTTAGAAGAAATTGAGCAGGTCCCTTATTCGGGACATCGCTATAGTGACTACATTTTGTACTGCAAATGGCTTAGAAGAAATTGAGAGGTACCTTACTCGGGACATGTGCTATAGTGACTACATTTTGTACTGCAAATGGCTTAAAAGGAATTGAGCAGGTCCCTTACTCGGGACATGCGCTATAGTGACTACATTTTGTACTGCAAATGGCTTAGAAGAAATTGAGCAGGTCCCTTAATCGGGACATCGCTATAGTGACTACATTTTGTACTTTAAATGGCTTAGAAGAAATTGAGCAGGTACCTTATTCGGGACATGCGCTATAGTGACTACATTTTGTACTGCAAATGGCCTAGAAGGAATTGAGCAGGTCCCTTACTCGGGACATGCGCTATAGTGACTACATTTTGTACTGCAAATGGCTTAGAAGGAATTGAGCAGGTCCCTTACTCGGGACATGCGCTATAGTGACTACATTTTGTACTTCAAATGGCTTAGAAGAAATTGAGCAGGTACCTTACTCGGGACATGCGCTATAATGACTACATTTTGTACTGCAAATGGCTTAGAAGGAATTGAGCAGGTCCCTTACTCGGGACATGCGCTATAGTGACTACATTTTGTACTGCAAATGGCTTAGAAGGAATTGAGCAGGTCCCTTACTCGGGACATGCGCTATAGTGACTGCATTTTGTACTGCAAATGGCTTAGAAGGAATTGAGCAGGTCCCTTACTCGGGACATGCGCTATAGTGACTACATTTTGTACTGCAAATGGCTTAGAAGAAATTGAGCAGGTCCCTTACTCGGGACATGCGCTATAGTGACTACATTTTGTACTGCAAATGGCTTAGATGGAATTGAGCAGGTCCCTTACTCGGGACATGCGCTATAGTGACTACATTTTGTACTGCAAATGGCTTAGAAGGAATTGAGCAGGTCCCTTACTCGGGACATCGCTATAGTGACTACATTTTGTACTGCAAATGGCTTAGAAGAAATTGAGCAGGTACCTTACTCGGGACATGCGCTATAGTGACTACATTTTGTATTGCAAATGGCTTAGAAGGAATTGAGCAGGTCCCTTACTCGGGACATGCGCTATAGTGACTACATTTTGTACTGCAAATGGCTTAGAAGGAATTGAGCAGGTCCCTTACTCGGGACATGCGCTATAGTGACTACATTTTGTACTGCAAATGGCTTAGAAGAAATTGAGCAGGTCACTTACTCGGGACATCGCTATAGTGACTACATTTTATACTGCAAATGGCTTAGAAGAAATTGAGCAGGTCCCTTACTCGGGACATGCGCTATAGTTACTACATTTTATACTGCAAATGGCTTAGAAGAAATTGAGCAGGTCCCTTACTCGGGACATCGCTATAGTTACTACATTTTACACTGCAAATGGCTTAGAAAAAATTGAGCAGGTCCCTTACTCGGGACATCGCTATAGTGACTACATTTTATACTTCAAATGATTTGCAAGAAATTGAGCAGGTCCCTTACTCGGGACATGCGCTATAGTGACTACATTTTGTACTGCAAATGGCTTAGAAGGAATTGAGCAGGTACCTTACTCGGGATATCGCTATAGTGACTACATTTTGTACTGCAAATGGCTTAGAAGAAATTGAGCAGGTACCTTATTCGGGACATGCGCTATAGTGACTACATTTTGTACTGCAAATGGCTTAGAAGAAATTGAGCAGGTCCCTTACTCGGGACATGCGCTATAGTGACTACATTTTGTACTGCAAATGGCTTAGAAGGAATTGAGCAGGTCCCTTACTCGGGACATGCGCTATAGTGACTACATTTTGTACTGCAAATGGCTTAGAAGGAATTGAGCAGGTCCCTTACTCGGGACATGCGCTATAGTGACTACATTTTGTACTGCAAATGGCTTAGAAGGAATTGAGCAGGTCCCTTACTCGGGACATCGCTATAGTGACTACATTTTGTACTGCAAATGGCTTAGAAGAAATTGAGCAGGTACCTTACTCGGGACATGCGCTATAGTGACTACATTTTGTACTGCAAATGGCTTAGAAGGAATTGTGCAGGTCCCTTACTCGGGACATGCGCTATAGTGACTACATTTTGTACTGCAAATGGCTTAGAAGGAATTGAGCAGGTCCCTTACTCGGGACATGCGCTATAGTGACTACTTTTTGTACTGCAAATGGCTTAGAAGAAATTGAGCAGGTCACTTACTCGGGACATCGCTATAGTGACTACATTTTATACTGCAAATGGCTTAGAAGAAATTGAGCAGGTCCCTTACTCGGGACATGCGCTATAGTTACTACATTTTATACTGCAAATGGCTTAGAAGAAATTGAGCAGGTCCCTTACTCGGGACATCGCTATAGTTACTACATTTTACACTGCAAATGGCTTAGAAAAAATTGAGCAGGTCCCTTACTCGGGACATCGCTATAGTGACTACATTTTATACTGCAAATGATTTGCAAGAAATTGAGCAGGTCCCTTACTCGAGACATGCGCTATAGTGACTACATTTTATACTGCAAATGGCTTAGAAGAAATTGAGCAGGTCCCTTACTCGGGACATGCGCTATCGTGACTACATTTTGTACTGCAAATGGCTTAGAAGGAATTGAGCAGGTCCCTTACTCGGGACATGCGCTATAGTGACTACATTTTGTACTGCAAATGGCTTAGAAGGAATTGAGCAGGTCCCTTACTCGGGACATGCGCTATAGTGACTACATTTTGTACTGCAAATGGCTTAGAAGGAATTGAGCAGGTCCCTTACTCGGGACATGCGCTATAGTGACTACTTTTTGTACTGCAAATGGCTGAGAAGAAATTGAGCAGGTACCTTACTCGGGACATGCGCTATAGTGACTACATTTTGTACTGCAAATGGCTTAGAAGGAATTGAGCAGGTCCCTTACTCGGGACATGCGATATAGTGACTACATTTTATACTGCAAATGGCTTAGAAGAAATTGAGCAGGTCCCTTACTCTGGACATCGCTATAGTGACAACATTCTATACTGCAAATGGCTTAGAAGAAATTGAGTAGGTCCCTTACTCGGGACATCGCTATAGTGACTACATTTTGTACTGCAAATGGCTTAGAAGGAATTGAGCAGGTCCCTTACTCGGGACATGCGCTATAGTGACTACATTTTGTACTGCAAATGGCTTAGAAGAAATTGAGCAGGTACCTTATTCGGGACATGCGCTATAGTGACTACATTTTGTACTGCAAATGGCTTAGAAGGAATTGAGCAGGTCCCTTACTCGGGACATGCGCTATAGTGACTACATTTTGTACTGCAAATGGCTTAGAAGGAATTGAGCAGGTCCCTTACTCGGGACATGCGCTATAGTGACTACATTTTGTACTGCAAATGGCTTAGAAGAAATTGAGCAGGTCCCTTACTCGGGACATCGCTATAGTGACTACATTTTGTACTGCAAATGGCTTAGAAGAAATTGAGCAGGTACCTTACTCGGGACATGCGCTATAGTGACTACATTTTGTACTGCAAATGGCTTAGAAGGAATTGAGCAGGTCCCTTACTCGGGACATGCGCTATAGTGACTACATTTTGTACTGCAAATGGCTTAGAAGGAATTGAGCAGGTCCCTTACTCGGGACATCGCTATAGTGACTACATTTTGTACTGCAAATGGCTTAGAAGAAA
>JBAIZL010000361.1:1125000-1142500 GCA_036971475.1 Prosapia bicincta
GTGAAGAGTGCTGCTGCGTCGGAGAAACAACGGCACAAGTTGATGGAAACATTTTCTTCATTCTAAAAGCACACTCAGTTGAAGTGTAGGTTTTTCATTACTCTTAATGTTGCTAGAATTTTCTCTTTACTTTGAGCGTTTGCGACGAAAGACATTTCCTGAAGGAAGCAAGGAGTTTAGTTAGAGAGGTTATGCTCGTTGTATATTTTATTACGTGAATATAACCAGACAAATTTCTGCTTCAAAGGATCTTTCAAGTATTTCAACGGATGTACTAGAAAGAAACTGACAAGTATTAATTTAGTATTTTAAAAACGTTTAATATTTTAGTTTTAAAAGTGTTTGTTTAATATAAATCACCACTGAGCCATGACTATATTCGATTGTAATTATGGATCTCAAGTTACTTAGAGCAAGCTGTAAACAAATATTTTTCCTGGTAATCTAATACGACTCCTTTTAACCTTCGAGAGGGCTCATGCAGAGCTTTTCTCGGCAATATTATCATTTGTTAAGAGAATTCTAGTTGTCAGATGTTTATCTCCGGCTCGTTACTTCAAAACCTGCATTCTATGAAACGACACAACCTATTTTTGTTCATTTTTTCCTCGTAACTTTGGTGTGAATTAAATCTTTGTCACGTGCAATCAGATTGCGGAGGTTTCGTCCGCAAGCGCCCTTTCGTCTAAGTGATTTGTGCGGAGTTTCCTCGTGCAGTTATTTACATTACAAAAGACTTTGTGGAGTTAAATTATGACAGTTTTTGTTGGTATTATTAATTTAGTGTTGTGTGTCTTTTAAGTATCTAAGTTTCACATTTTACTTTTGTTCCATTTGAAGAGAAGAGAATTGGTAAAATGCAATGTGGTGTCGAAAAACAAATCGATAAATGCTTTCTACCAGAAATTTTGTTAGACAGCTCTTTGATGGTTCTGATGAAAACGAGTCCCTTTGCCAGATGATAAACCTGACGAATAAGTCAATGAAATTGTAAATGAAACAAATGAAGACATAATAGGTGAATCTGAAAATAACGAAAATGACCAATTTGTTGCAATGTTGTCGGATTTTGACGTTATAGAGAAAATCTCGTTAACAAACTGGCTGTTACAGTGCAGTTTTACAATAGAAAAGAACCTTTTGTTTAGTAAAAAACGAAAAATGCTGTGGTATACTGAACCAGGAAGGCAAGGGAGAACAGCAAAAAGAAACATAATTCTCATGAGAGCAGGCCATGTTCACGCTACACTAGTTGTAACTAGTAAGCGTGGAAATGAACAATTATGAATTGGTTTTTCAACAGACTGTAAGATTCTGCTAGAACCGGTTGTATTATAAACGTAATATGTTTTTTTATCAAATAACTTTTAGGGTTATATATTTGAATAAATATATTTCTTATTTCACTAAATATTACAATTAATTTCATATCCTTATATGTAGGGCCTACCATCACGATAAGATATTTATTATGTGTAGACGTTGAATTACTTCATTACAGAAAAATAACCCGCAAACACCCTCCCCCGTAATGAAAACAGTGGAATACATTGTTTACACCTTTTAAAAACGCAAAATATTAAGAAAATTAAAATTGTACAATAATGATTTCTGAAAATATTTTCAATGCATTTATACAGTATTTAATTGTGAAGACGCTTAAAAATAAAATCTTAAACCGTTTAAATGGTCAAGGGTGTTTGTGGTTAATGTTTGAGTAAACCTCCGCAAGGCCCTCTCCCGTTTGAAACTCTCGAAGGTTAAAACTAAAATTAATTAGCAATACAGGTAGAGGACATAATATCCCCTGACAGAGGATATGAGGATCAGCATGGCTCAAGTTTTGTGAGGCTTCGTACCTGAAGTGTGCCTACTCTCTACTGAAGTTATAGATACGTGTCTACCCAACACTCCCATGTAAGACTACGGATAAGCAAGTGGGGATGGAACTGGACAGGAAGAAGGTAAGTAAAAAATTACATCCTGATACTGGGAGTTAAGAAAGTTACGCCATTGTTTAGATAATGTCGTTTACTGGACGTAAAACTACTCTTGATGGGTACAAAGAGGATTATCATGCAACGTTTACTTGTTTTGTTTACAAGCTCAAAAAGGAAATATTATCTTAAAGAGACAAGCAACTACGAAGGGAGCAAGGCAGGATTTGATGGCGACACCCTATAAAACCTATATACGCTCAGTTACGAAATATACTTCTGAAGCATCGCTCTCTCTTCCGATGTTAACCTAAATATATTATAGATTGCCCAGAACAACGTCCTACAAAAAATAACTGGTGGAGCAATATCGACAACAATACCTGCAATGCAATTTGAAGCCACTACAAAGCTGCAGGGAGAAATCAATAGTCAAGTTCTGGGAAAAGGACTACAGATACTGGGAGAAATATAACCTGGGTCATCATGGCTTACAACAAAAACATCAGAACTCATTCATGGGGAACAGCTTATAATTAAATAAAATCTGGAACTGGGGCAAGCATCTAAATTCCCAACCTGTCACTCGGTTTTCCCATCATTACCTGAAGAAAAGTGTCACTTTTAAATCACAAAGGCTCCAAAGCTATTTGTGATCCCCACATTCTGCTTTGGAAACGCTTGCAGGTCTGTAAGCAAAGACAACTGGATCCATGTATACACTGATAGGCGAGAGGTGAAACATACCTCTGGACGTAGCTTTTACGGCGACCACTTTGAGAGCTGCCATCACTATCGATATTAATGCCAACAACTTTGATAGTGAGATTGCGGCGATAGTACAAGCTGCCGAAAATCTTTGTTCAATCCTCGGAAGGTCAGGACAGGTTGTGTTCTTTGTGGATTCACAGGCCGCTAAATTTGCTTTAACTAGTAATATATCCAACGACTGTGTGCAAACAATGAACGAATAAAAAGTCCTGGCAGGTATGGTTGTAGAAGGGTGATACATTGTGCTGCAGCGGCTCCCTAGCTATGTCGGAGTTGAGGGAAATAAACTCACAGACCAGCTAGCGAAGAAAGATAACACCTTGTACATGCTGACAATCGTATATCTCTATTGACAGCCAGAATCCTGATTAAATCAACTACCAATGAAAAAACAAGGAAAAGCCAAAAAGAAACGAGTTCCGGAAAGATATGAATGGGACTGGGGCACTCAGTGCTCATACCCCGAAGCCTAACCAGAGTGGAAGCTGTTGCCAAATTAAGAATGCTTAGGAGCCATGACTATCTACAAGCCCACTTATATAAAATAGAATTAGCAGCCTCGGATATTCGCCATCGGTGCAATCGTCATAGGATGGATGGCCCATATCTTCAGAGCCGTACAGCTTTGCAAGACGTGGAAGAGCGAAGTTAACATTGTCTCTACTGGGAGGCTAGGCGGAGAATAACAGAGATGCCAAGATCTGGAATTGGATAAAGTAAAGTGAAGTAAGTCGATTTGTTTAATTTCGTACCGTACTAGCAATCGTTTTATTTGAAGATTCATTTATGGAAATTTATTGTATGGAAATATCTGTAAACTGAAATGAACAAATAACTATTAAAATATAAATTATTAACCACTGCAAATAACATGAAACAAATGGCGGAAAGATTATTTGAATAAGTGCTAATAATAACTTGAGGTGTTCATAGGTGTTCAGAGGTGTTCTTGATTGCGTAAAACCAATCTTACTAGTTTTTGTTTGTTTAGTTCTACTCGATAAACAAATTGGCTATAATTAGATAACCAACAGGAAAACTATGTTCTTACACATAATTCTCTCATTCCATATTATCTTTATATATATAAATTTTATCTTGGTTTATGTACGCTTCAAAAACTTTTTGCGTTTTGCAGCGATTATGGTTAAATCTTGTCAACCTACAAAAACTTTTTGCGTTTTGCAGCGATTATGGTTAAATCTTGTCAACCTGCAAAAACTTAAAGCGTTTGGCAGCGATTATGGTTAAATCTTGTCAACCTGCTTCGAAGATTGTTTGTATTTATTGTTGGCGACTACGAGAACAACGCTATTTTAACGGTCAGCTATGTAGAGCAACTGCGCTATCTAACGGAAGTAAAGGCATCACTCGTCATACCAGCTAACGACAGCCAGAGACACTTGTTGACCATTGCCTGTTCCCAGTTATTAACAAAAACCAACGTACCCACTTGGATATCATTTAGATTGTTACACCAGATTATATATCTAATTATTAATTCAGATTATTATTCTAAATGTAATATTCTCCTTAAATATGGACCGTTTGTGTGATTACGTTGTGATCGAGCATTTCGCCAAATCGTAGAGGCTAATTGGGAATGTCAGCATCCACCCACCCGATCTGGGACTGCTTAACTTTAATGTGGATTTGCGCCGTGGACAGGATTACCGGAACGGTGTTCTCCAGTCGTATGTCCAATAAAGGATTCCCAAATTAATGTGTGAACATAATGGCAATTATGATAGCATAGTGCAAATGACGAATGAGAGGGATTGGGGAGGAGACTTCTTGCATACGGCACAAGGAACTGGGAAAACATTTCTTATCAGAATAATTCTAGCAACAGTTCGATCAAAACTGACAGATTTAGTTCTGTATTATAGCAAAATTAAACTTCTATGTTGGTTTGTTTTGTTCCTCATTTCTCATACATGCAACCTCAATGTGCCACGGCAAAGCGTCCCATGGTACAACTAGTATATAAAGAGACTGGATCCCCTACATGTATATGTTTAAGGGTTAAAGAAATATTACAATAAAAATATTGAAAAGAACCCCAATACCACAAAAATATTCAAAAATAACAAATAAAACAAGTTACTTAAGATTAAACCCTTATGTACATTTCGATGACCATGTCATCATCATCAGAGGGTCTTGTTACAAAACACAATATAGTACACAAGAAGTTACAAACTAGAACTATAACGAAGATGACGTCTCCCCCTCTGATGATGATGATGCCATGATCATCGAAATGTACATAAGGGTTTAATCTTAAGTACTTGTTTTATTTGTTATTTTTGATTATTTTTGTGGTATTGGGGTTCTTTTCAATATTTTTATTGTAATATATTGTACCACTGTGCTCTTGATATTGTGTGTTAAAGAAATAGTTACGTGCATGGACGTTGTGATAGAATGTTTGGAACGAAAATGCAGATTAATGGTATTTAGTGTAAAACAAGAAAGATCTTTTGCTTCAAACGTACCTTTAATTCGTTTAAAAAGGTAATTTGTTGCAAGCGACTTTTTTTAATAACATGCTGCACTCAGTAACGATTTGGTATTTAGAAGATTTAAAAAATATGACTCTATTAAATATGTTCTATAAAAAATTACATGGAGCTTGGAAATTAATTTGTTAAAAAATCGTTTTCAAATATTTAATATTAGAAAATTAGAGTTCAAAATCGCAATATCTACGAAAAAACAGAAATAAATAGGTTTTTGAAGATGACGAGATTAAGTAACAAGACTCATTCCTAAAATTAATGTTGCACATTTGTTTACAGGAATTATTTTCGGTTAAAATTATATCATTAAGTTCATAATCCAAAATTATACTGTATAAACATAAGTAACCGATATGGTTTATAGGTATATTAACAAAATATATAAAATAACTTTTTCAGAATATTTTACAAGCAGAAAAAATGAAAATAATCATTCTATAATGTTATTTTCTAAATCCTTTATTTGAAAATGTTATAATTTCACCGCAGTTTGCTTTGGCGAACAAGTGTTACTCAAGAATTGTGGCAAACAATTTTCAACAAACGGATTTAATGCAACAACCGTGTTATAAAGGTTTCCTCAAAGTTGAGGCAAGTGCGGCAGGATTATTTCTACCCTGTGGTATTTATTTTTAACGTACAGAATAAATTAAACGATATCAAATGCACCACTATGCTTCGAAACCTTGAGATACAATGTCATAAAAAGATTGGAGGTCATTACTTAAAATACTACAAAACATTTTGACTATTATAAGTTTTTTTTGGAAATTAACTACAACTTTACCATTACTAAATTAAAAATATTTCCCTGTATTTATCGCATGTACAATACAACCGCTCTTTTATTTTCTCCGATTACTGAAGATTAAATTGTAATGACAGTAGAATATTTTATTGGCCGTTGTTGTTTTAGATAATAAAAAAGGAATTTTAATAATGAATTCAAAATATCATTAAAACGTTATAAACATATTTGAAAAAAAAATATTTTTTAAAACTTACAAATATAAGGATTGCTCAGAGCGTTCAACAACGTTTTTACCTCAGAACATTTTAATAAAATTACTTTAATTATTAGTTGGCCTAATTATCTCATTTATTTCGAACTTTATCATTTTGCCAATCATCAAGACATAAAATCTACGAATCTTTAAAACATTATTTCTAAATTCGAGTATTTATTTCCTTATAAATTATATTAAACAAAATTTTTAAAGAAAATTGTATTTTTAACCGGTTTAAAGAAAAAGGAGGAGGTATGTATTCGACCGACATGTTTATTTAAATGTTTCTTCCACAACAATAATTTTCGAGGTATAAAAGTGGTTTGGCTTGCAAAAGGCTTGTCAGGGGAAACCCTACCACTATAGTTAAATCCCAATTCACCTGATTTGAAGACATTATTACGCTATTATAACTTTGAGCGTATTTTAACCTTATTTTTAAAATAAGGATTCTGTTTAGAACGTCATCGGGTACTAAAGAACGAATTTTCTCATTAGATCGGCTTTTTACGATGATCTACCCATATTAATACATAACTAGATATACCTCGAATGAGATAACCCCAAAAAATAGACAAAAAATACGTTTTAGTTCGCTTACCATGAACGCGTTAAAGCTCAATAACACCCAAAGAAAAACCTCAATAGTTAACTAAATATTGACAGATAAATTTATTAAATATAACTGTACTAACTATGTAATTTCACTTTATATTTTTAATAATGTTTTACTTGTAAAAAATGTTTCCTTATAATTATTAAACATAGGGTTATTGTATATTTAAATGAGGTTTTTTATTACATGTTTATTAACACGTTTTTAAACGGAAATGAAAAATAATAATTACAAGATAGGAAGTAATAGCTTATGTAGGATTTTAAGAAAATTCGTCAGAAGAATTTTAAACAAATCACTCTATGTATTCGTCTGATATGTTTATCGTATTCTTCAAGTACGTGTCAATTATTCGAACAACGACTAAGCAATATGATTAGAGAGATACGCGCGTATAAAAATCATATGGATAAATATTGTCAAATTTCCAAAAAAAAAGCAACGACGTGAAACCAAATTCGATTACGGTAGAGTCTCGGATTTCCAAATTTTTCGACCTTCCGTTATATTCGAGCCATTTCTAGTCTATCTTATTTTATCTATTTGAAAGAAAATGATGAATCGGGCTTCCAAAAATTGTTTATAGACATACAAAGGAAAAGGATCGGGATTTCAAGAAATTTTCATATTAATACGGTATGCGAATAAAATGAGTGGGATTTCAAAAAAATGTTCATATAAAGTTCTATGAACTGAGTTTGTGCTCTTTTAATTATAGTATTGTATTAGGGTTCATTAAAACACCTGCTTTTTCTAATTAACAGGAAAGTATTTCCGTGTAATCCAAGTTTTCGGTAGGGGTCTCGATCCCATCTACCTCGAATTATTAAGACTCTACTGTAAAGTAAACATTAAAAAAAAAAAACAGAACCTACTTTAGAAAAAATAATGCCAATATATAATTTTTACTTACTAAAAATATAATACTTGTAAAAAATAACTGTCCAATAACGAAAACATTATTTATCATAGGCTTACTACCCACAAAAGCTTAAAGTCGGCACCGATGACTTGTATTTCTAATTAATCAATCCATCAAATCTATTCCAAACATTTCAGAAACAATAAACTTTTCGATTGCTTGATATCTCATGATTAATTATAGCGAACAATCGACTCTTTTCACGAAGCACAAATTTTATGTATTCGATATTATAAGAGTATGCGGGACGGTAATTGAGCTTCGTTCTCAGAAAAGACCATACAATATCAGATTTTGTCCAATAAAAAATATGTGATTACATATGTTTCGTTCAGAAATAACGATTAGCGACAATTCTACCTTTTTTGAATGATTTACACGGAGTGTGGTTATTATACAGCTTATAAATATAAGAGATAATATCTCCTAAAATCTTACAAATCATAAATGTAATAAATTTCTTATATATATAAAATAAGTGTATAGAAGAAATGATTGATTATCCTGTATGTATATTATAATTTGTTTATCTATATGGCAAGGAGCTTAGACATCATGTAAAATCCCTTTATTTGTCAGGTTCAGTGTGTTAAATATGTTAAATTTCAAAACGTTGTGGCCAATACGTTTATGATAAATTATGTTTTCGTTATTGGAAAATTATTTTTTACTTTTAGTAGTAGAATTTACATTTGGGTTCTGTTTTATTTTTTTTTAATAATGCTACTTGTACCTTTGTAAAAATCTCCGGTTAAAATGTGTTAACAGTACTGTTGTTACAAAACCGATTCAAAATGTCAACACAACTTATTTAAGAAACGTTTACTTGACAAAACTAAAAGTTAGTAACCTTTAATTCCTTCAGACTGGAAAAATATCAGTGCAGTTTATGATTTAATTTAACTCAATTAGAAATTTTAGTGTTTCAACGTAAATTCTTGGTGATATTTATGCCATCAGAAAATATAAACTCGGAGGAAAGAAAGATAAAAGTTTCGACTCATAAGAACTGAATGAAATTTATACTCTTAAGCACCAGTTCGTTCTTACTCATATTCGTAAATTTATATAAAAAAGTTCAAATGTAGTTTTTACGGTATATATATTTATATATAGCTATTTCAGCATTTTTAAACAAATTTATTTCGGTTTTAGAAAACCTGACACACTTCTTACATTTTTCAATGTTTTAAAATGTTAATTTCTTGCTTCGAAGCGGACACGAGTGGACGCAGATAGTAACTTAGAGGATCCCTGGAAGAAGTCTATTATAATGAGGTGAACTAACTGTGCTACGATCAAGCATAAGCTTTGCCAATATGTGTCATGAAATATTAGTTGAGAAAAACAAAAGAGAGAAAACTATTAAATTGATTTAGTTTGATTACGATTATGTTAAATATATTTTTTTGTGGTTTATAAATATGATGAATAGTTACTATCTGGAGTGCATCCGTTCATTTTGAAATGCATACAATCGCATTTTCGACGTTTCGCTAGAAACTCATCTAGCATTGACGAGGGGAACCCAACAACAGTTGATGAGCGACTTGAAGTCTCGCTCTTCAACTGTTGTTTGGTTCACCTCGTCAATGCTAGATGAGATTCTAGCGAAACGTCGATTGTATTCACTGGAGAATGAACGGATGTACTCCAGATAATAACTATTCATCACAGTTTTCCATCCGTGAAGGAATACGTATCAGCATATATATATATATATACACACATACCAAAACACAAGGACTGATGGGGTTGTTTACAAACGTCAAATCTGTGAATGAATAATTATATATATATATTCATACGTCTCATAATAGATAAAGAACAGTCATGTTGATACATAAACAGCATAAATTATCTATTCCAAATACAATAAAAAATTTTAAAACAGTAAAATCTCGAGTAATGTTTAATTGAGTATTGCAATTTTCTGGTTGTAATTTTGTAAAGTTAATATTTGTGTTTAGTTTGGTTAGTTTAAATGATTTATTGGTTTGAAATTTATACTGGATTTGTTTTGTGTTTCAATTAAACTAGAGTTTTAAAATAAGAACTATTTCATTATTACAGTGTTGTATATGCCATCCACTTATTATTAACAGATAGTTTGGTTTTTATATATTATATTATTGATTATATTTAGGCTTTTAATTTTCTATTATTTATAATTTTTTGCCAATATTATGGTTTAAAATCTTGTAAATGTACGCTTTAATCCCGTCCGGAGAATACACCGTTTGCCTAGAAGAGTTGATTTAACATTTAACATTCACAGCATTAATATTGCAACCTTCTAAAAGCAACTTTATAAATTAACTTTGGCATAGAGGGCGATTCCCGTGTGCACGTTAAATAAAACCTTTTATGTAAACAGAACCTCAACTCTGACCGCCCTAATAGCTCTTCCTGCTTGTCCATATTTAATTAGATACCGCTACCTCTGCTTTTAGCGCCACGTGTTTAAATCTCTCTCATATAGATCATTCTTATCCACTGCGTGGTTACCAGTGTTAAAATCTCCTCAGAGATAATTTTTTATCACTAATTTACTCGTAACATACTATCAAACCGGATTCTATGTTTTGTATGGTTGAAATTTCTTAAACCGTGAGAATTTTAAAATTATGTTTACCAATTGTTATTTCTTGTATTTATATTTTTATACAACTGTTACTGAACAAAATAAACTATATGGGATTTTTTCAACTTTGTATTACGCGTAAGACTGTGTGTATTATATAACACAGAATTTAATTTATATTTAAAAGCCAAAATACCCGTATACTGTAATAAATGTGCAATGATTTACTATTTTTTACTATGAAACAATTGTTGCAAAATTTATAAAGAAACATTTCTATAAAAATTTTGTATACAATTTTATTATTGAAAAAGTAATATGTTCTAAATAACTAAAACCCTTTTTTGGAATTTCATTTACAGTAATCTTTTTAATCGTTAAAGTAAGAACTGTTAAGTAAAACACAAGTGAAAAAGCTTTGTTTTTTTAATCCACGTACCTGTTTTCTAAAAATAAATATCAGAAGGTTTTTAAAAAAAACTTTTTACAAGACGGAACAGATGATTTGCGTGAAATGGAAAAGAAGAGACGTTAAGTGTTCCATTATTCCATCAAGAGAGGGACACAATTTCACCCTCCATTAGGTTTCCAACTGAAATGGAAATCGAGCGCTATTTACCCATACACGAAATTATTCGCGAAGTGACGTTAATTACACGGACTTGCGTTTCCAGGTTATTGAGCGAATGGATTTCGGACATGGGCTAATTGATTTATGCAAGTTTGGACGGATCTGATTTTTACTTTTGTTAAAACTTTATAGGTTATGTTTAATATTTTCTTAGTTAATTTAATTTGTGTATCTTCACTGAGGATGACGACAAATTAGTCATTGAAACGCATATGAAATAAAAATTTTTATATTTATGAGTCGTACCATATTTTTATTCTTTAATTATTAATTTACTTGATTAAATTTTTTTTATTGTTTTTATTTTTATAGAATAGACTCTAATGATTATACATAATACGTAATGAGTTATTATTTTACATTTTATTTAATGTTGTTCTCCTGATGAGGGTATAGAGATATCGAAACGTCGAAAAAATATCTTGAAAACAATGTGTCTTTAAGGTTTTGATTATAATTGATTGTTATAGAACCAATTTAAATAAAATACAGGCGTAAAATTATTTTTAAAAATCTCCTCATAATAAAACATAATAAAATTATCAGCGACGCGCAAGCCGATTTCCGCCCGAATTTGAGCACCGTAGACGAAAATAATGAAGTTTGTACAGAACGTTAAGGACGGCTTTAATTCCCGTCAATCCACGCTTGCAGTATTGGTGGATTCCCAAACCGCGTATGACAAAGTATGGAAGAAAATGCTAATTCATAAACTAATAAGTTACGGCGTGTCTGGCAACTTACTGAGGTGGATCAAATCCTTCTTATCCCAAAGACATATCCGGGTTCAGTTCAACGGAGCTACCTCAAGGTACCGAATCCAGAGGGACGGGCTGCCACAAGGGGCTGGCTATGATCAACGATTTCGTAGCCACTGTTACTGCAGTGCCAGGCGTAAACGCCCTCCTTTACGCAGACGACCTCCTTCTATGGGCTACTAGCAGTAAAATTGCCGGGCTTGAAGAAGCACTCAATACCTCATTGATTAAACTTCATCAGTGGGCGGAAAAATATGCAATGACCGTAAGCACTAACAAAACCATTTTCCAGCTGTTCAGCCTCTCCACTAAAATAAATACCAGACCTGCTCTTCAATACAATGTCATCTTTTTAAAAGAAGAAACCCTTACTAGCTATCTGGGAATACAACTAGACAAAAAACTATCGTGGAAGCAACACGTTGAGTACGCTGCCTGCAAAGGTTCTAAAAGATCTCGGATTCTGAAGAGACTGACGGCGACCAAGTGGGGTGCAATTCAAGACGTACTAAGCACTGTATACAGTGAAATTTTCGGAACAGCTGGAACAACACCTTATCAAAGCTCGGCAAAGTCCAAAATGCTGCCTTGCGAACAATAACAGGAGCAGTCAAATCTACACCTATTAACGCTATGGAATTACAAGCTGAAATTGAACCACTGCAATGCCGAAGAGACAAAAACTGCTTGAAATTCTTGGAAAGAAACAAACGAGCTCACTCCCGCTTTTGGTTTAACTATCGACCTGCTCACCCCAGATTAAAAACGCAGCAAACACCGATTGCGCACGCACTAGCCCTAGCAGAGAAGTATAACATCAACACAGGAGAACCTCTACTTTCTCAAGTGCCCTTTCAAATTCACCCCAAGTTACCTTGCGCTAGCATCAACCTTCTGGGCCTGGACTCGACTAAACGAAACTCTCATATTGCGGAACTTAGGAAAGCCTTTTACCAAACTATCCATAGTCTGTACCCCCAAAACCATTGGCTGCATATATATACAGACGTACCATCGCTACCACAAAACGGCAAAACCGGTGCAGGCTTCCATTGCTCTCTATTTGAGGGCTCCATCGCTGGCGGAACTCCCAGTAGCAACTTTGAGCGTGAAGTCGCAGCAGTGAAAGAAGCATGCATCAAACTTATTCAGTTAGAAAACAAAACAAATGTAGCCTTCCTGATAGACTCACAACCCACCATAGTTGCTTTATCACAAAACTCCCCTACGGATAGCAATCTCACATTAGAAACACGAGAGATCCTGAATAAATTAACTACAAACGGCTGGAACATCAAACTACAATGGGTCCCTGGACATGTGGATGTGTCTGGGAACAAAAGGGCCGATTTTCTAGCCAAAAAGGGAACTACACTGTTACAACCGAAACTGAAAATGCCACTGTCAGCTGCCAAGGCTCTTATTGATTTGTCAGTAAAACACAAAATGAAAGCTGTGTACCAAGAGGCTGCCACCGGAACAACCTGGAGAAACTATCAAAATCCGGACCGGATTGCTATCCTGACCTCTTCATAGCTGTTCCAGCGTTCCGCACCCTCACCGGACATGACCTCCTCCCTGCTCACCTCCACCGTATAGGTATCCTGGACAGCCCCGAGTGCCCTCTGTGCTCCTTCAATCTTTTTGATGCAGACCATCTCCAAGCATGCCCTGCACTGGAACATGTCAGACAACAGGTGGAAGGGCTCAAACCTGAGGAACAACTCTCCGTGATTTACTGGTCAACGCGTCACCAAATGGCAGAAATGCCAAGAGTGGGCGTTGGCTAGTAAGTAAGTAAGTATATTTGTAGATCTGTAAATTGTAAATCTAATGTATAAAATAACTCTACCAAATAATTATAAATGCTCATTGACTCACAGGTAATATTATATTGATTTATATTAACTAAAACAACCTCTTACCACAAATACAAACGATTTTTATTTTAATCTTATGTACATTTCGATTACAAGTAATCATCTTCAGAGGTATTTTACAAATATTGTCTGAATATTTATTATCAAGAGCTGTTGAGAAATATAAAATGTCTTTAAAATGAGTTTTCAAAATTCAACATTTCTATAACAAAAAATAATTAATTCTAATGGAGATAGCAGCCCTCAATGTCAACCCTCAGCCTGCAACGTCCCCCCCACCTTCCTCTGCCGTACCGTTGTTTGTTTTCTTGCAGAATACCAAAGTTTTATTGTTTACAAGAAAACTTATTTATAAACAACCAAAAATCTGCCTATCACCCTGCTTGTAAAACCGTGCTAAACTCCCTGAGTTAAGTGTATGTTTCCCGCTCGTAGGGCCAAGCCTACAACAAGCCTATTCCCGCTGACTACTATTTAAAATACGTATAAACTCTCCCAAATTAGTTTATCAATTGTGTATGGTCTAGGTATAGTCACACATGTCATTTTAATAGTCAGCTGGAAAGAAACACATTTAAAATAATACACAAAATAATCACAGAGTCTTACCACCTGATGATGATCTGCAGAGACAGCAAGGGAACGTGCAAAATATGATCGTGTTTAAAATTACCTATTTTAAAAGGCTCCTGTGTCCTTTTAAACACAATCTGCCAGTAGATAAATCTCTGGACTTTTATACAAAAAACCAACTAATCTTTAGACTAGCTCATGAAGTTAGTAGAGAGAAACTCTTTAAAAACATTAGGCTTTATCTATTACCATTTATTGAAAATTAATTAAATTTGTTTACTGATTTAATAATCATCTTCATATTAGTTGGAAAAAGCTAAACAGTTTTTATTGATTATTTGACACGGGATGAAATGCAAATACTGTTGAGTTTTATAACATATTTGATTCTATTTATTTAAATAAAAAAGAAAATTTATCCTTTTAAGTACAACACAATTATATTAACAAAACAATTCACTAAGTAACTTGTTGTTTCTTATGCTTTAAAAACTTATAATTTGCATATAGATTGATTACATTGACATAAACATAAAATTATTTTCCAAATTACACATAATAAAATTTATCTCCTATATTGAATTGGTAAATTCGTATTTTATGACATTTAAATTTTAAATTTATAATATTCGAAAAATTCTCATTTCCTTAAAATAAATGGCTTATGGCCAAAAACCCTTCGTAAGTTTAATATTCATCATTTTAAATTTTCTGATCACATAAATTCATTTTATTTAGCATACAATTTATTTAAAATTTTATAAAGAGTGAAGTCATTGTTTTAGCTTGCAGATTTGTTTGAATTTAATAAAATTAACTAACTAAATTTGACGTGACTGGTATCGAATAAAGAAAATGACTTGCCAAAGATGTTCCTGCCGGTCCTTGGAGTCCCTCGTCTGGATTCCTTGGTCCTTGGACATCGGAAGTCGCCATCCCTGGTTCGTCGGTGGTGGTTTCCCTCTATTCCAGCGTCCTGGAGCCTGAGTCTGGAGCCTTCATCCTTTGGTAGTCCTGGATGTCGAAAGCGCTGAGGTTTTGGTCCATCTGGCCTGGTGACGGTCCTACTCGCGGTCCAGCATAGCGTTCCGCGGCACCTCGTGTTAAAAATTTATTTCAGACTGTCCCTAAAGTCTTAGAGACCTAGTATATATAGCGGAATTTAACCTACCTCACCCCGCCTGCAATACTTGCTATCTCTCGATTTATTCCTTGTACAGGCAAGTCGGGCAACGAATCTGTTTTAGCTTGCAGAGTTTGATTATTATTTTTGGAACACTGAAAAATGTCTATTTTATTTAAACTGCTGTAACTTTTTTGTTTCTTAAGTTTTTTGAATTTTGTTTTCTCTAATGTTCATTCTGGCTTATTCTGGTTCTTTTAAAATGTCGATGAAAGTTCTACGTGGTTTGGTTCTTAATATAGCTTTTTCAAGCACTTAGAAAGTTTTCGCCTCACTCCCGATGCTCAAATTTAGTTAGTTATTACAAATTTATTTTATAACATTTTCTAATTTAGCTTAACTATTCTATTTAAGGTTTTATTTAATTTTTCACTCTTTATTATTTGTATAACTCCCTACTTGATTAATTTAAAAACAACTTTATTTCTTAAAAACAGGAAATTATTTAATTCCTATTTGCCACGGTATCTTAGACCGATGCAAGCCTTAGCCAATAGCGCCTCTTGCTTCTGCAGTACCGAAGTCTCGAAGATCCTAATCCTCTCCGCTTTTCCTTTTATTTCATGACATCTAGTCTGGAAGATCTTTGATCTGGAGTATTACCCTCTCAGTCACCTCAGCCGGTCTACAGCAGTGCTTTCAATCCCAAGTCGGATATTAGTTAACTAAACTTTGCTTAACCGAACGTTTTGTACTACTTAATGCAAAAAAAGGCCACCTTCCTATCTCCCCTATGTGCTATCTGGAGAGTTTGTAGGAAGATAAAGATAATAAACTCTCCTCTCACATTAACGCTAACAACAAATGAGGTTATCCAGTAAAAACAAAAAAATACAGGTTTCCCAAGTTTATATTAAAACATACAGATTATATATTCCTGGCCAAATGATTAAACAATTCATAAAAACGTTGGTCCCATCATACAGGACTCGCAAATGACATTCGTTAAGATATCATCGTGCCCTAATTACGTTCGGTAAAAAAAAAATATCGTTTTTGAGTAGAGTCATTAGTAATATTGATTCTGATTTCATGCCAAGAAAACTATGCTCTAGTAAATATATAGGTCACGGCAAAAACAAACATGAATTACATTTAATGTCAACGAAGTTTATGTGAACTTGTCTAGAATCTCCTGTTCGAATGTTCATTACGTGAAATTTACCACTTATAGGGAATTCCTACGGGTTAGTAAAGATATCTATAATTTTAACCATTTTTTTCTATCTATACGTTAAAATCACCGATTCGTAGAAAATCATTTCAGATAATTTAAATGTACGGCTAAGGATAATTAAACTCGCAATGTTGGTATTGAAAATTTTAAGCTGTGCTGATAAAAAAGAAACTTCTAGTACGTTCGCTACCGAGCAGTGCATATATGATTTTTCTCGATAGAATGGCAGTCAGAATTCGATCTTTCCACACAGACTCCGTTAATGTAGACCACCTTCGTTGCCATCCAAAAGTAAAATGTTGTTGTAATAAGTTATTATACTACATAAAACCCCTAGAAGTGTTTGTTGAATGTATATTCTTGTTTTTGCTGTTTTTTAGTGGTTTTTTTGAGATTGCGCAAATAGCCTATAAGCCGGTCGGTCTATAGCACGACAATCCTATAGTAGACCGATCGTCTCAAGTAAAAGCCTCTACAAAGTCTTATATCAAGAAACACTCAACTAACTTGCCATGGCTAGATTGTTTATATATCGAAAAGATACAGACAATATAAATATTATTGTAACAGAGACAAGATATGTTTTCACATTTGTGTTCCATACAAAGTACAGACTATTTACAGACGCACCCATCCCCTGTGACACGTTTACATCTTTTGTGATAAATGTCATTTAGAGTAAACCTAGTAAAATGTGATCATTCGAAAATAAACTGCCTAAGTGGCATGAAGGCATAAGCAAGGGCGTCAACTGGAGACCAAATATCCCAGGCATGTCTATAGACAGATATGAATATATCAAACCGTAAAAATAAGCCACTGATTTTCCAGAAGAATAAAAGTAACAAGCAAACAGTGTCCCAAATATGGGCCTCCAGCCCATTTTATTCACCCTGAGCGGCGCATATGTGGAACGTCGGTCCAGGAAGAGAGACCATA